>QUOP01000014.1:0-36771 GCA_003675405.1 Hericium coralloides
AGATACGTATCCTGTGCCCTCCTGATCCGTCGAGAGGCTTCCTAAGGGCGCGGAGTATGTTCGTTCATGGCGGGGCACGACGCGTTGGACAAGCATGAGCGCCTCGTCCGGTCTCGGGGATGGAACATCAGAGACGCAGCTGGAGATTTATGTGCGATCTGCTTGGAACCAGTCGAAGACGCTTCTTGGCGGTCTGGCGATGCTGGGGGTCGTTGTCGTCGATGATGCGTTGGACAGTCGAGATGCTTGTTCCTCGGGTTCCGCGCGCTCGGGGTGTCCGGCGGTTGTGATTTCGGTGTGAGTTCCTGCACGTCTGGTGTCTCTGGGGGCCATTGCGCGAACACGCCCATCTCGATCCAACTGGTTGTCGCTTTGGCCTGATTTTGTCGGCCTCCGTGTTGCTTTGGGTGCTGATCTATCCCTGCCATGCCTGTCCGGCGGTGCGCGGGCCCAGGCCATTTACGCGTTTGGCCTGAACTACGGCGGGCTGAGTAAAAACTACGGTCTCGTCGTCGCCGTACGGCGTCGTCCGTGGTGTCGTCCTCATGCTCGAGGAAGGGAATGGGTCGATGTCGCCCTCAGCACTCGTCGTCCGTTGCACTTCGTCCTCATCGTCTCCTGATCTGTGAGATAGGGTCGTTGGCGATAGGTGGGCGAGGAGTCGCGGGAGCTGAGTGGTCGCGTCGCATGGACAATGGCCTCAGTTGTATGGATACGGGGTGATACTGTTCGGCTTGGGGGCGGTAACGACGGCAATGACCGTGTGTTTCCGAGCGGGCTGTGGACGGTTCGGGGGGAGTGAAGGATAGTATGTTCTATAGGGATTGTGAATCCATTGTGACGGGCTCAGGCCGATTGTTAGGAGTCCGAGCGTCTGCTGTCAGGTGAGGTTTGAGTTCTGCATAGTCCGGTAAGAGAGGAGAAAGAAGGGCAGAAGCATAGTTGCGATGAGGAGTAATACTGATTGTGATGACCTAGAATGAGAAGAAGGGTGTGTTGGCGGTAGAAGGGACATTCGGCTGTGTGGGTTCCAAAAGGTGAAAACTCTACACCCGTTTTAGATATCTCGAAACTGTACCGCCGCGCATGTCGGCGCGTATGCTAGAAGTGCTTGGAGGCTGAGATGGTCGGTGCCCTTTTCGGTTTGATACTTGTGCCTTAGGCGGTGATTCGAGCGCGGGCTGGGGTTTGGGCCTTTTAGGTGTCGAATGCAGGTATATCGTGGGATTTATCGTCCGTGGCGGAACAGGGGATCCCAGCGTAGGGAGAGTGGCTCGAGGGTGAGGGCGTGCCTGCTATGGGAGAGATCCGCAATGGGGCTCAGGCGCTGCTCCATGTAACATGCCATAGGTTCGCAAGTCATCGGCATCTGAATAGCCTCCAGATGGACGAGGTACTGCAGCTGATTGCGATAGCTGGCGGCGAGTCACGATCTTGTCAACCTCCCATTGTTCTCGTATTGACAAGATCCGGTAATGGCGGCAGTGGAGTCGGCCGCGTTGGCTTCCGTGGTGCGATAAGGTGAGAGATACGATGCGTGGAACACGGGGTGAATTTTCCAGGTCGGGGGCAAGTGCGAGCGCAAAGGTGACAGGCCCGAGAACGAGGTGACCTTAAATGGACCATACCGTTTTGGAGCTAGTTTGCTCGCGGGATGTGAGCGTCTGAAGGTTCGTCGCATCGAGCCAGACCTTATCGTTCTCCTTATAGTGAGTGGCGCGCATTCGTGATCCGGTCCTGCCATGTGCTGTGCCGCAACGGCGTGTGATGCTGTGTAGGTCCTTGCGCAACGTTCAATGTGTTGTCGAGACGATGAGTCACTGCCGGGGTACTAGCTACTGCGGATGGAGCAATATGGGCTCGTGGCGTATAGCCATAAGAGCTTGAAATGGGGTGGTCTTCAGCGATGCTTGGAGCGTGGCATTGTGAAGAGAACTCCGCAAGCGGTCAGAAGCTGCGCCGGGGGCGTGCCCAGTTGTCCTGGCGGTGGTTGCAGAATATCCGAAGGTACTGTTCGACTTCTTGATATAGCATTCTGTCTGTCCATCTGCCTGCGGGTGGTATGGGCGATTGTCTTGGCCTGAGATATTCCGAGTCGGAGGCAAAGTGTTGTGCGAACCACTTGGTGTGAATGCGTACCACGAATACGGAGATAAGTTCTTGGGCAGCGCCGAAACATCGAAGACGTTAGCTTCATAGAGCGTGGAGAAGGTCGTCGGCTGTCATGGCTTCTCGGCAAGACTAGGACCGCGGCTTTTTGGTGACATCATGGTCAATGAAGACTGCGATGGAGTCGAATCCCATCTGATTCCGGGAAGCTTGTGATAAATCCGTGGAAACCGTGGGAGAATGGTAGTGCATCTGGTTCGGCAGGAATGGGCTGAAATAGGGATATGAGGACGGTGATTCTGATTCTTCATGGCTTGGCACGTTGTGCATCCTTAACGAAGTCCCGAATGAAAGGAGCATACAGCCAGAAGTATATCGTGTACGAGCTCCACGGTGCGCCACTCTCCTGGGTGTCCATATGCCGGTTTTCGTGTACTTGTTGTACACCTTCCTTCGAATTTCGTCAAACTTGCCACATAGATTCCGTCCTCGATATAAGAGTAGGCCATTGTCATCCTAGGCTCCAACCGTTCTAGTCCTTTGTCGTGAATGACGGTGCTTTGTTTCCGAGGGCATCGACAACGTCCTTTGACTTCTCGAAGCGATTTGCTTCCGCAATCAATTCGGCTTGAATGTCCGATTCTGGTGCTTGTACTCCTGTTCGTATGCTGAGATGAATACATCTTGTGGTAATACAATCTGGTCTTCGTTGTCGTCTTTCCTTCTCCATGGTCTGGTCATCGAGATAGCGCATCGGCGCGTGTCATGGTCTTTCCGGCGCGTGTCGATGGTATAGTCGAAGCGAGACATAAACAGCATCCAGCGTTGCTTGTCGCCTTGTTAACTTGTGAGCGTCCTTGAAGTAAAGCAGATTCTGATGATTCTGATACGATATCAATCTGGTGTGGTGACCCTTCTGGATAATGTCGCCACGTTTCGAGTGCTCGGATGATGGCAAGGAGTTCTCTGTCGTAAATATCATAGTTCCGTTCAGTGTCGGTGAAGGAATGCGATGTAGAGCCGCAGGGATGGGATCGTCCGTCTTCGCCTTCTTGCGAAAGCACCACGCCATAAGCGAATGCGGATGCATCCGTTTCGACCCGAGAAGGGCTTGTGGTGTCTGGTTGGGCAAGGATGGGTGCGGATGTGAACCGTTCTTTGAGGGTTTCGAAGGCTTTCTTGCTGTTTTGTGTCCCAGACCCACTTCTCGTCCTTCTTGGTAAGGTCATTTTAGCGGTGCGTGGCGATGGATGAAAATCCTTGTATGAATCTCCTATAAAAGTTTCCAATCCTAGGAAGGATCGAACGTCTCGGACGTTCTGTGGCACCGGCCATTCTTGATTCCTGCAGTTTGACAGGGTCCATTTTGACAGTTCCTTTCTCGAGAATAAGGCCAGGTACTTCAATGCTGGTGCCCTCAAACGTGCTTTCTCTGGCTTGAGGTAGAGTGCGTTCTCTGCAGAGGTGAGGACTCGATGGACGATGTACGATGCTCTTGCATGTGGCTGTCGCAATGAGGATATCGGTCCATATAAATGATGACTTTGCCTGTAGCAAGGAGATCCGAAGAAGGTCGTTCATCAATTGTCTGAAACGTCGCAGGTGAGTTCGTAAGTCCGAAGACATGACCATTGGTTCGAAGAGCCCTCGATTTGTGAGGAAAAGCCGCCTTCCACTGATCGCCATCTCGGATGCGATGTTGTTGTACCCCCCATGCGTACATGACGAATTTCGTGAAAATAGGATGCTTCACGAACTTTGTCGATGAGTTCTAGAATGAGTGGTAGAGGTACTATGTTCTTGATCGTCATCGCATTTAATTGGCGGTAGTCCTGTAACGGGGCGAGTTTGCCATCCTTCTTTTAATGAAGAAGAAGGGAAGATGCGGAGTGGTGATTTGGATGGTCGAATGTGATCCTTTCTTGAGATGCTCATCTAGGAACTTGTCGAGAGATTCTTGTTCTCCTGGGGCTAAGGTGTACATCTTGCACCTGTTCGTGAATGCGTCAGGTTTAAGTTCGATGGCATGGTCCCAGAGTCGCTCTGGTGGAAAGCGGAAGGAAGCTTCTTCGCTGAAACACTTTCTCGTACTGCTTGTGCTGTTTCAGAATTTGATCCGCCGTATTGACCTTTCTTCCTTCTGTTTCTTGAGAAAGTCCTGTATTGCCATATCTTGCGCGTTGTAAGACCTTGCGGATCACCGCAATGGTTTCTTCATCACTTCTGGGAGTTCCCTTCTTCGTATCCCGGGGTTCCAGAAGAGTTCGTACCTCCTTCTTCTTCAAGCTTGGTACTATGGGTCTGCAGTTCTGGGGTGGAGGGACAACGTCGATACCGACTCCATTTCTTTCTTCTGTTTTGTTGGGTCCGGGCTCTGGCTGGCCTTCGTCTGGCGTCTATAGTGGTCCACACCGAGGTTCTTCATGAGGTATCATGCTGGTTGGTCGACCGTCATAGTTCAGAGCGGATGGTATTTCGCGTCCTCCTACCACTATGGCACTAAGTGGCCTTCTTTAAAACGTTCTGGGGATTCGATGCGGCATATCGGAGGGCACTGGTTGAACGTTAGATATCCGTTTCTTCCAGTCAAACTGATGGGTTTGTGTCGGCGAAAGCCAGTCATGCCTAGGATAATGTCTTCTTTCCCTATATCTGTGATTAAAAATCTCATGCAGTTCCCGATGAGGACCGAGGTCCATATATAGTTCCGTTGCATGTGTAAGCATCCAAGTACGTTCTCAGTAGAATCGACATTGGCGTACTGGATTTCCTCTTAGAGGCTGCGTTGCCAGCTGAATTTCTTGAGCTATTCTCCAATTTATGAAGACATCTGTGGCGCCACTATCGACTAGTGCGACCACATCAGCCGATTTTCTTGCGCCCACTGAGCTGAACACAAAGTTTAGTGCTCTCAATGCTAGTGATACTGTTACAAATTCAGAATCTGGTGCTCTCGTTTCGCCGTCCTGAGCCACGCTGAAGGGTCAGGACGCTTCAAAAATCCTTTGCGTCATTGTCTTCTTCGGCTGTTCTTCGGTCCTTCATATGATGAATCTCCTGTTCTATGATGAGATCGGGTCCTTCTTCGTGGACATGGTACTGTTCTTCTTCGGCTTCTACTTCGCGAACGAAGGATCTCTGCTGGGTCTTCCTGGGAATCGCGATTGTTGAGTATCCTCCTCGTCCTGTGTCGAGGGTTGTCCTCGTCCTTGCACCCTGAATGCGTTGGTGCGTCCGTTCGCAGTTCCCTGGCTACGTGGACTTGCTGACCACACTCGTAGCATTGGCCGTTCTTCGATATTCCGTCTTGTTGTCCTCTGCTGAGTATCGCCTGGCTGCTGGTCGTCCATCCTCGTCTGGTGCTCTGTCCGATGTCCATCGGTTCTCCTGGGGGTAAAGCGGTCGATCTGGTTCCTTGGCTCTGGAACCTGGTATAACCGTAGGGATTGCGAGTCCACATCAATGGTACGTTCGATGGTTTCGAGTTCGAGGGCCTTGGTCTGCCAACCCTTGACGTCCGTGGGTGGTGTTCCCTGCATGGAGATGGTGGTCTGATAATGCCTTGGGAGCCCTCTACGGTATGTGTCGATCAGGAGGTTCTGATGGTTTGGTCTCGTCTAATTCGCCTTGAGACGTAGACGATTGAACTGCTCGTTGTATTGCGTGATGGACAGTTTTCCTTTGTGAAGACGACTGAGCTGTCCTGCTGCAACTTGACGTTTCTCCACGGTCCTTAAAACGGTCGGTGAAGGCTTTCTTGAAGTCTTCCCATGTCTTTGGACGTTTTCGACTTGTGGAGTCCATGCGCCCACCTGAGGGCATCGCCTTTGTTGCAGTAGAAAGCGCAAAGTTGACCTTCGCCTCTTCTCTCACTGTGTTGGAGAGTTCTTGCTGTGCGATATACAGTTCGCAGGCCAGTATGAATGTGTCTGCTTGGTTCTATCACCGTCGAAAAATTCTGGCTGTTGGCTTTGATTTCGCCATCTTCTTGGGACGTGCGGTGCTCGTTCCTCCTGGGGGTTTGGGTTGGGATTAGGATTGGGGGTGGGTTCTGAACGGGTTGTTGATAGGAGGAGGTTTCTGTACTGGTACCGCAGGGGTCGGGGGACTGGTTGTGGCGTCTGGATTAGGTGGGTTTGGTGCCGGAGTCTGCTGAAAGCTTGATCGCTGCGTAGGTGTGATCGGGCTACCTTCTTCGAAGAGAGAGTCTGTCTGGGATCCACTGGTGAGCAAGTGTTCCCTGGCTACTTTGAGGACGTGTTCTTCGACTTCTCGGTTTGTTCGATCCCGATATATGCGTTCGGCTGTTACTGCTGCGACCTTTGCCTGCCTCGTCTGTGACTGTAGATCCGTCGTCGGCTCTAATCCAATGTGCTCCGACTTGAAAGAATGTCGTTCGTCGTGTAGGAGGTACCCGTTGACTAGTCCTATCGATTCTGATATCCCTTGTTCTGATGTGTTGTAACCGTTTGTTCCAATGTGTGCTGCTACAGCTGCGAGGTAGCGAGCTTTCTCTAGTTCTTCTGTGGTTGCTATCTCGTTGCGCGGCATTGCTTGCCTTCCAGACGAGAGATATAGCTGTTCCTTTGGATGTCTGTAAGGATCCTTTGATGTCTTCAAGCCTTTGCCGAAGTACGAGTTCTCCATGTGTCAAGTAATATGCGATTTTGAAGGGGCTGCCGTATGGCCCTTCTCCGATGTTGTAGTCCGAAATCTTGGCGGGGTGTTGTCGAGAAGTTTATCCTAATGTTCTGACCAGGTCGGAACCTGTGTCGTTCCCAAGTCGAACGGCAGTGTCAACACGGCGCCAAGTCCGTCACTAGGGCGGCGACGCTGCTAGTGGTCTCGAAGAGTACGACGCTAAGGCCCATCCCTTAGCGAAGAGAGATAGAGGATGATTGAGGAGGTAGAGGAGCGAAGATGAGAGGAGCGAATCAAGCGACTATATTGCAAGTCGAGATACAAGATATACAAGAGGATAAACTTAGTGTTACAGGTCCGTGTACATGGGGTTTATATATGTGTAGGTACGATAGGATATCCTTTACGAAGGTGGCAGTTGGATATCCTGGTAGAAAGCCTTCTGGGTATCCAACTGGAGGTCCGTCGAGTAAGAGGCACTGGATATCCTAAGCGGAGTCTTAAGTAAACGGTCAATGGAGGAAACGATGACAGTAAGTGATAGATCGATGGATCGATAGATGGTTGGAGGGCGTCATCGCAGAGGAAAAGAAATGATAAGTCCTTGTAAAAGAGAAAAGAAAATACGGTCATAACACGGATCCTTCGTCGCAAGCTAGTGTCACCAATGGATTGAACTGTGGCAGGGCGTGTAGCACGGATCTGGAAAAACTTGGGATCAAGAAGGACACGGTCTGAATTGTCCTCTGTCACCCCCTCTCTATGGTCAGGTCGCCTCGACATGGCATCAGGGCGGTGATGAATTCCTGGCTTATGAATGAGGGTGAAGTCAAAGCGAGTGAGGAATAGGGCCCATCGAGCTTGTCACGACTCAGCTTCTGGGCCGACTTGAAGTACTCGAGGTTCTTGTGGTCCGTCCAAATCTCCACTTGATGAGGAGAACCTTCCAGGTAATGGCGCCAAGCTTCCAGTGCACGGATGATAGCCAAGAGTTCCTTGTCGTAGATGTCGTAGTTGCGCTCAGGTTCAGTGAGGGCTTTAGAGAGGTAGGCAACTGGGTGCCACTGATCGTCATCTTTTTTCTGAGACAAAATCCCTCCTGTTGCATAGTCGGAGGCGTCGACTTCGACAAGGTAGGCCTTGGTTGAGTCAGGCATGATAAGAACAGGAGACGATGTGAACGCAGCTTTAAGGCCATCGAAGGAGCGTTGGCAGTCCTCTGACCAGACCCAAGGTTGATTCTTCTTTGTCAGGTCAAACATGGGGCGGGCGACTTTGGAGAAGTCACGGATGAATCGACGATAAAAGTTTCCAAAACCGACGAAGGACTGGACATCTTTGACGTTACGAGGGGCTGGCCACTCGGAGATGCCTGGAACCTTAACAGGGTCCATGGCGAGTGTGTTATGAGAGACGATGAGGCCAAGGAACCAACAGAGGTCTGCTCAAATGAGCACTTTTCCGGCTTGAGGAACAGGTCATTGTCTTGAAGTCTTTGGAGTACTCGTCGGACGAGTTCGCGGTGTTCTTCCATGGTTTCCATGAAAATGAGAATGTCGTCCATATAGATGACGACTTTGCCGGTGTCGATGAGGTCCTTGAAGAGCTCATTCATCATTGCTTGGAACGTAGCGGGGGAATTCATGAGGCCAAAGAACATCACCATGGGTTCAAAGAGGCCACGATTAGTCTTGAATGCAGCTTTCCATTCATCGCCCTCCTTGATACGGACATTGTTGTAGCCCCAACGGACATCCATCTTGGAGAACACCTTGGCGCCTTTGAGCTTGTCGACCAACTCGGGGATGAGTGGCAAAGGGTACTCGTTCTTGATAGTGCCTTTGTTAAGGGCCCGGTAATCCTGTACGGGGCATAGTTTTCCATCCTTCTTTTTAATGAAGAAGAAAGGACTCGCCATGGGGGACTTAGAAGGGCGGATGTAGCCTTTCTTGACATGGTCATCAAGGAATGTGTCGAGTTCTTGTTGTTCCGAGGGCGACATTGGGTAGACTTTGCAAGACTTTGGTTCGAAGCCATCCTTAAGATCAATGGCATGATCCCAAGGGCATCGTTCCGGAAGACGTTGAGAGGTTTCTTTGTCAAAGACAGGTTTGAAGTCCTGGTACTGAGGCGGGATCATGTCATTGAAGGATTTCTCATGTCCTTGGGCTGCTACACGTTCCGCAAGCTCTTGAGCATTGGTGAAGGAGCGGCGTATGCAGATGGTCTCTTGGTAGGCCTCATCTTCATTGGGCGGAGGGGGAGGTTCTGTGTCCGGAATGATGCCAGCAAGGCGGAGACCTTCTTCGACCCAAGAGTGGTCAACGACAGGGTGGTCATCGTCGTCCTCAGTGAATAGCTGCTTAGGAACGGCAGGTAGACGAATTCGGCATAGACGGACACCTTGCACCCGACAAGCAGGGATCACATATTTCGGAATGGGTGCAGGGACAAAAGGGACCTGTGGGAGTGGACAAGGTGAAGGGCGAGGTGATGTAGATGTAATGGCTGGGGTCACAGTGTTGACTGAGGCAGGTCGGGAGACCAGTTGTCGTTGCTCAGTACGGGAGGATAAATTCTTGACCGGGGGTTTGTGCAACGTGCAAGAGGAAGGACAGCGGGTCATGTCAACACGTCGGGTAGTCCGACCAATCTCAGGATTGTGCTCTTGCAGCCAATCTGTCCCCAGGATGATGTCATAGTCACCGATATCGACAAGGTAGAACTCAGCTGTTTTTTCGTGGTAGGACTCGGAGTTTTGTGCATGTATGCGCACATTCTGTGTTGCTGAGTGGCGTACCCAGCCCATGATGTTTTCGGAGTTGTCCACGTTGCGGACAGGGAATGGATTTGGAAGTTTTTTCAGGGGGAAGCCGTGTTTCTTGGCAAACCTTGGGTGCATGATAATTCCTTCAGCACCACTATCAAGGAGAGCCTCAGCGTCGATTTGTTCCTTGATCGGGGTTGTGATAATCTTAACTTGGAGCGTGATGGATGGCGTCTGTCAGTTGGGCGTGATAGCGGACATACGCAGGGACGACGGATACAATTGCTCACAGGGATCGGATAGTACAGAGAATCGATTGGATGGATCAAAGAAATGTTTTTTGCCACCACCAGACGACGTTGCTGGGGGGCACCTCAAAAACCCGCTACCATGTCCTTCAACGCCGCTTGTGCCTCCTCTCTCTCTTCCGCACTCAACGCCTGCAGCTGCGCAGACAGGTCGGCGATGGACCTGTTGACGGGCGGGACGTCGAGAGTCCCCGATTGGTCTTGTTGAGCTACTCCCGGAGCTGGGCCGGTTTCTAGCGCTCTGACGCTGGGGGTGGAGTTGGCGACACAGTCGCGAGACATGTGCCCTTTCTGGCGGCACCGGAAGCATGCTCCTTCACGGCGAAGACGCTCCCGGTCTTGCTCAGTGAGGCGAGGGAGCCGGGTCTCTGCAGCAGCCACAGTACGAGGTCGGCTAGCAGAAGTGGATTGAGGGGAGCGGTTGCTCACCGGTGGTTTCCCCGTCGAGGGGCGGCTCTTTTGGAACCTCGAGCGTTCTATAAATGCTGCATTCCTGTCACGCGCTCTTTCCTTCCACTCGGGTAACGTCTTGGGCATGGGGAAGGTGCTCATGCAATCGTTGAGCAGTGCCGAGTTGAGGCCCACCTTGAACCACTGAATGAGGGCCTCGTCGTTGTAATCCATGTGGGGGGCATGGGTCTCGAACTCCGTGATGTAGTCCACCACTGGTCACGTGCCCATTTTGAGGTTATGAAGGGCGTCGCGGTTCTCAGTGGTGGCGTCGAGAGGAGAGAAGTCGGTGTCGAAGCGGGTGAAAAGGTCGTTGAGGGTCGCGAAGCGGCATACATGACCCGAGTTTTTTAACTTGATGTCGTCGTCGTCGAGGATTTCTTCGGCACGCTGCACCGCCCAGGCACCAGCAATAGGCCCCTGGCAGAGGTCCAGGAACAGCGAAACCTTCGCTGAGTCGTCCTTGTATTTTGTGCCATTGGCACAGAGGAACAACCGAATACGGAGCTTGAACTCCTTGGACTTCGAACGATCCCCTTCAAATGGGGAGGGCTTCACGCCAATGTCACCGGTGGACATGTCGATGGGGGGTGCGGGAGCAGGTACTGGGACCGGGTGGATAACCAGTTTGACGTTGATAGGAGGAGCAGTGACGGCGGGTTGAGAGACAGGTGGGACAGGGGCAACGTGGAACAGCAGGGGGAGCGGGGTGGGAAATTGCCGGTGGGCCGAAGGGGTCGTGGACAAGGAGGGTACAGCCGGTGATGGGGCCCGAAGAGTAGCCTGTCGAGTTCGTTGATCTTGTTCAATCTGCGTCAAGACTGACTGAGAGAGAGCAAGTTCTGCATCGGTGAGAAAGATTTTACTGGCCTGCCAAAACCACTGATCTCGATTCTCTGTGAGATTCCTTCTCCACCCAACAACCTGTCGATTGGTGTTGGACCGGTATGCGTAGTACTTCTGGGTTGTGTCGTTGTAGGCGATCCCTAGGGGTACTGAGTCTGGTTCAACACGAGTTGGGGGGGAGTTAACAATCGGTGGAGCCTGGGGTGGAAGCGGTGGTGTAGCAGGGTGGATACGGTGGTATTCTTCTTCTGCGACGTCGAAGTCACTTGATTCTAGGTATGGGTAGTTGTCGCGCTCGTTGAAGTACCACTGGTTTGGGTGGTCATCCTGGTGACCAAAATGGACTTTGGTGATTCCTCCAAGGGTGTAGACAAAGTAGTCTCCGAGGGATTCAAAGATGCCGAGCGGGAATGGCTCGGAGGTTTGGAAAGAGCGGGGGTCCGGGGAATCAATGGTGGTTATCTAGAAAAAGTCCGCCGCAACAGGCCGACGGCCAAGGAGTCGAGGGGTCAAGGTATCGGCTGCGTATGGGGTGCGAAGAAAGGATTTGCCTATTCTCTCGCGGGCCCACACAGGATCAGGGGAGGGTTCCGGGGTAAAGAGTCCGTGAGCTTGGAGGGAGAACGGTGTTGAAGGGGAGATGGTGAGTGGGGATCCGTGTCCGGGGCGTCGATGGTGATAGGCCATGTCAGAGACACAAGCAACGAAGGTCTGGGTGTCGATGTGAAAGACGACTCTGATCCTCATGTATAAGGCAACAGAGACAGCACCTGCGTGCGGTTTCCACGATTTCAACCGGTACCAGACTCTGTCAGCTTTCCAACCTGTTTTCTCAATGTAGGGTTGAACACAGAGATGCGCGTCTGTTTCGATGATGCTTTCGATGGGGAACAGGAGGTGCGGCTGATGATGCGGGTGTCGGGACTGTGTGAAGATGTCGGCGTCGAGGGGTAATTGGATTTGGGAAGATATGATGGGCAAAGAAGAAGTGGTGAGGCAGGCGTATGAGAGACTGTCCAGGTGTCAAGACTCGGTCGAAGACAGCAAGAGTGCCGCCCAAGTCACCAACCAAACACAAGAGAGATAGAGATGAGAGTGAGGATCAGCGGCGGCAGCGCAGTGCCCTGGATGACAGGTACAGTACGGTACAGACAAAATGGACAGTCTAGGGAGACAGTTGAGCTACAGCGGGCCTATAAGTACTGGGAGAACAATGTGGAAAGAACAATGGGCACAGGAATGGGTCAAACAATGGGAAAGAGGACAATGGCGACTGAAAGGGGAATAGGGTACAGGGCAAGGATAAAGGTATAGCCGGGTCATGTGAAGAGTCGGGCAGGTGATGAGGCAGTGGGACCATGTGACCGATGTGACGCGCGTATGGAAGTGAGAAGCGTGGAGAGAAATGGAGTGATTCGTGACAACATCCTCCTCCGTGCTGTCCACCGCTTCGTCCATCACCTCGCTCTCCATAGGGCCTCCCTCTTCATCATAATCCTCTTCCTCGTCATCATCCTCGCCGGTCTCCATACCAAGCTCTGCGCTATGCCGAGCACGACCAGATGTTCTGACCGACCTCGAGTCACTGTCCGACACGCCCCCATCAGACGGACTCCTCTCGCGAGCCTTCTGCTTCCCCTTCTGGTTTGCTGGTGGGACTCCGGATTTGGGGAGGGTGGCTGTCGCTCTGGCGGCCTTCTTTGACGCCTGGGTACTCGGTATCATTGCGGCAGGGGGAGATCCATCTCCCTGAGGAAGGTTCGAACGGCTTGCCCTGCGCGGTGTCGAGGTGACCGTACTGCGTGCAGCATTCCTGCCCTCGGCAGGTGAGGTATCGTCATTCGACATCGCCATCAGAAGGACGATCGCCCGATCGTCTCGTCGCTCGCGAAGATTGTCGAATGGCAGGGACTGGTACGGGAGCATGTGCCTCCCGGCGGATAGAGTCTTTTCCGACCTGCTCATGGTAGTACTGGAATCGGAAGGGCGTCTTGTCTGCATCAATACGTTCCCACCAATGCTTGTAGACAGTTCTAAGCACGCCCTGCTTCCACTTGGATGGGTGGATCCACGATGTAAAGTCCGGCGGGAGGTATGCCCTCTTGAAAAATCGTGTAGTCGCATGGAAGACCTTAGGCCAGGGAATGCTACCTTGATTCTTGCCCCGTGCAATGTCTACATATCGACTGAGTGGACATCGATGCTAGAGCGCAATACAACTCACGATAATGAGCGGTCATCCAATTGCGCACTAAGGCCTTCCTTCCGTCGAGGGACAGCCCATTGAAAATGGCTATTGTCGGGAGAATGGGCCATCCGTCGTCCATGTATTCGATCTCGGGAACCAGATCCTCCTCGCGTGCAATGGCAGCTCCAGGAGCCTCCTCGGGGTCTTCATACAATGCTAGTCAGTCGATATCATCCAACGATAGAGTATGAGCGTACCTAAAATGCTTTCGTGACCAGTTCTTCCAGTAATCGAAGATCTCACAGTCCTGCAAGTCGACAGACTCGCTAAAGCCTGCGGTCCCAGAGAGCTCCTGCGTATAGTCCTGCCTGAGGTAATGTTAGACTAAATATGATGGCAGCGCCAGTACATGCACTTACTCCGTCACTGCCAGACGACCATCCGCTCCGACAAAGGCTGACAAGATGAAAACGTGCATACCGCACTCCTTAAGCATCTCCGTCGCAAATGATTTCATGTAGGTTGTCGCATGCCTAGATGCATTCCTATGGGGAATATCAATACTTTCTGACTAACACGATAAAAACAGATACGTACTTTCGCTGGACCTCAGGCGGTGGGCCCTTTGCGTTCCATTGCTTGGCGAGGGCCTTGTACTTCGCCTGGTCCTCTGCAGACACGTTCGCGCACTACCGCTTGAGAGTGTCCTGACGCTTCCCCACCCAGCCGTCACTCCCGACCGGAACACCATTTACCTTCTCGAAGAACTCATGAAATGCTTTCTGCTCCACCTTTGCCCTGACGTTCTGCCAAGTCGTCTTCTTCGCGTACTGCTTCACTTGAACATTGGCCTTCTTCCGCCCATGGTTCTTGAACCAGATAGTGACGCGCTATACCCTCGGATAAGTAATGGTCATGTTTAACATGAAAACAGCTCACCTCCTTGACCAGTTCCTTCCACTTGTCCCAAGGGTCGAATTCCTGTGCAAATTTCTCTTGCAGGAGGTTGATGCATTGTCGCACTAGCACAGTCTTTTTCTTCGAATCCCCATGACGATAGTCACCGAGGCGTTCCCTCAGATGCACCAGGTGTCGGTCGTCTAAGGTGAGCTGTGGGTCGGCAGGCGGTGAGATGCTCGATGACGCAACTTGGGTAGCTGGTGACCGTCGCCGGCCACTGGACTTTTGCTTTCCTTTGGCTTTCGTTCGAGCCATAGGGAAGTGACGGTCCACAGCACGGCGGGCTGAGGTGACAGGGAGTGGGACGACGCAGTTGAATGTGAAAAATGGGAATGGATCACACCAGGTACCTGCCTTGGAAATTGAACATGCGGGTGGCCGAGCGGAGCTCAGAGACAAGGTACGAAAAATGGATCTGCCGGCCTCTCTACCTATCTGCACGAAGTCATGCGACAGATCGAAATTCCTGATCGGATTGTCAATTTCAACTGTACAGCGTGGTACGTTTGGACCACCAGCAGGCATTAGTCCTCCTCAATTCTAGCTTTTTCGTTGCTGCTTTTCGATGCTGCTTTTTGGTCGCTTGCCGTCGCTTAAATTCGCTAAGACTCGCTTATCACTGTCAGTATCAGGCACGTTCGAAAAAGCAGCAGTCAAAAAGCAGCGCAAAAAGCAGTAATTGAGGAGGACTATTCTCACCGTCTTTACCGTCGTTCCATCGTATGTAGGACGCACTCCTGGAACCTTCGTATCATTTTGGGAACTGAGAGAAGCACGGCCATAACGGGCGAACTTAAGAATGTGGGTCCAGTGTGTCGTTGATGAAGCCAGATGGCCAAATGTGGTAGGCTGCAGGTGGTGATCCCGATCATCATGGGAATGATATATTGGGATCTCGATCATAATGATGAGCAAGTACAATGCAAGTGAGAATGAGTTATCGAACAATGACAGAGCGAGACAATAGAACGTCGACTCTCATTGTCTGTTCTTGACAATAACAACTAATTCCTTTGTCTGCGACTGTATCCAAGCAGTACATTCGAATACTATCATGTAGAACATGGCTAACACAAACCCAATCGACAACATTCCAGAGTCTCTTTGCGCATATGCGCCTGCTATGGCGAATTACCTATCTCGACGCTTCGAAAACATCCGCGAACAACGTCACTGTATTCTGCACGAGCTCCCACCTCCAAGTGATGTATGTCGACCACTTGAGATTCCACTTGCAGTCCTCGAGGAACTCGATTTTTGTGCGGACATGCTGGTCACAGCATTCAGCAATCGAAGTACAGTCGACTATCTCATAATGCATCACCTCGGTTCCCACCTTTCGTCATGCATTATCACGTCTTATGCATCATTGCATATGTGACAGAGGTGACATACCCATGATTCTTACCAAATTTGGATATTTTTCTGTCGAAAAGTGCTTGTCATGCTACAAATTGAATAATTGAAGGCTTTTTAGCCCTAAATTCTCATAGTTTTGCACACAAGATATGTAAATAAAGCATAAATTTGGAAGAAATGTCATATTATGCATGAAAATGTCCCAAATTTCATGAGTCTCTACTGTATCATAATGCATACCTCCCTATAAAGTATGTCGGAGGCCCTCAAAAGGCTATGTATTATGCAATAGGACATTTTTTGCATAAATATGCTGGGACCGACTTCGTTCCCAGTGCTGTCTATGCATTATGATAACTTATGCATTAGGACCTGATGCAATATGAAACATTCGACTGTACGTCATACTGTAGTCCTTCAGTGCAGTTATAACCTATTTCTAGTCCTACTTGACTGGGATTTGGAGCGGTACTCCGAGAGGAAGCGGCCACATGATTCCGAAACATTCAAGCAGCGATACCCAGCTTTGCAAGGGCAGCCAATCCACCGGAAGCCGTCAATCGGTGTGGATAAGCATGGCCGCATATTCCTGTGGTATCTGCCAGGTCTAATCTCATCAGAGCGGGAGGTATCACATTCAGAAACCTCCTGTGCTTTTCCAATGGCTCATTCGCGATGCTAGAAAGTATTCTGAAAGCTACAGAGCATTTGAACATGCATGTACGACAAGGAAAGAAACACGCAGACGACCTGGATACTGCACCGCAGGGAACCTGGCGAGATGACGCGGAGCTGTTCCAGCATGCCGGCGTTTTGTGCCGGGCACTTTAAACCTATCTCCGGCATGGTTCCAGCAAGCCCGCAATGTGCGTGACTGTCGAAAGCTATCACAAGGAGGGGTAGACTTACTGGCATCACCCTCCAGCATCCCACCGATGTATTGTGCACATCCCCGGTCATAAACCCCCGCAACCACGATGCCAGCGGTGCAGCATGGCTATGTGACATTGCGGAATCCGTGGCCCTCTTCAGCGCCATTCTAGCCGTGGTGCACGCAGAGCTACACGATGCCGCGGCATCCGTTAAGTCTTTGCTGAGCCATAGCGAGCCCCTAAAGTCGGCATTATCGAAATGGCCCTCTGTCTTCAATGGCGTTGCGATTATCAATAACAGACGAACGCTGGGACACAGAGATATGCAAAGTCGTGCGTCATGGTACGATATCCTATGTACGATGGGATCGTATCATGGTGCCACCCTCCGTTTACCTGGTGCAGGTCTGGAGTTCAAGTATAATGCTCGAAGCGTTGTGGCGGTGTCTGGCAGAGTGCTTGATCACTCAGTCTCTGCATTTGAGGGGGAACGGGTCTGCTACGCATGGTTCATGCGTGATACGGTACATGATCGGGTGGGTCAGGAATCAGCGGGCTGGGTTAAGCTGCGCAGATATGAAAGGAGTCGTCGACGAGACGAATTAGATGTCGATGAGGCACTTAGTGGATTCAGGCAATTAACCCTATAGTGAGGTTAATGATTATCATGATACTGCAATCAACGTTGTCCGTTTCGTCCCTCTGCTGCAACTAGGTTATCTTCCGGATCACATTCATCCTTTATCATGGTGAAAGGTTCTAAACGCAAGAACAAGATACAGTACTATCCTCCTCAGAAGGGCAGTAAGCCGGCCCGGGTCACTCTCGTTGTTAAAGAGACGTCAAGAGGTTGGAAACAGGTCGCAATCGAGAAACCTCATCTGCCCAGGGTACAGATTGAGACAGGATGGAACGGAACGCCTATACCCGAAGATCAACATACCGGCCCATCCAGGCAGGCAATTTTCAATGCCCTTCCTGGCCCGAGGTTGGACGATGAAGTCATATATGATGATATGGACAAGGCTGGTGGAATACGAGAGCCTCTTGCCGATACACACCGAAAGGTGCACCGCGACGGCTCCTGGTTCATCCGCATCATGTATGACAGGATCATTACAGGGTCAGCATGACTATCTGCATGAATGGCTTCCAAAACGCAGTGCATACCTTGATGCTATGCTGGAAGGGGAAGCGCCTCCCCAAGATACGATCTGCCATACTTGCCATGGGAAGAGAGGGAGCTGGAGATGTAATGATTGCCTGGGATGCCCGTTAGAGTGTACGGAGTGCTTTGCGTCCCGTCATGCGTTTCTTCCATTCCATCGGGTCGAGCGGTGGACAGGGGAGTTTTTCGCTCGGTCATGGTTACGCCTGGCAGGCGTCAAGATCTCTCTAGGGCATGGCGGTATGACATGTCCTACCTCGCACTCCACTGGAAGGCAGTCCGAGGACAATGAAGACCTGGATCCTGCGGAGGAAGGTGTTGATGACACAGATCCTACTCTTCCATCAACGCTGGATGGTGACGACTCCCTGCATTTCCAGACAGACACGTTACCGAGGAAAGCCTGGGATGCGGACGGCAATACCATCCTCTGTATCGTGGATTCTAGTGGGATACACCGCATGCCAGTGGTCTGGTGTCACTGCGAAACTGCGGAGAGTCCTGGCTTGCAACTCTTTCATCACGGACTGTTTCCCTCTTCGTTTCACTTGCCTGAGACCACGTTTACATTCCGAGTCTTGGATGATTTTCGTCTGGATAACCTGGAGTGCAAGACAACCACATACCACTTTTTCCACAAGCTGCGGAGACTCACAAGCAGTGCGTTCCCTGCCTCAGTACCGGTGAGGCTCTTTGCAATCATGACATCAGTTCCCCAGCACTCACGTGTCACCAGGACCAATACCGCGAGCTTCTCCGTGTGGAGCGGCAATGGAGAGATCTCAAAATGCGAAAGTGGTTCGGCATGGCTCATGGCCAGGCCGACGATGTTCCTGGCTGCCTGGGTATATTTTGCCCAACATGCGCCCAGCCTGGCTTCAATCTACCGGATGATTGGAAGACGTCAGACCCACGCAGGCATGTCGACGTAGCGTTGCATGAATTGGTCTGTATTAACCGGCTTCTAGATGGGTATTCCAGCGCACATTCGTTATGGATGGAAATTTCAAGTCTACAGGGACGAAGATGCGTCGACCGGAGAACGATGTGAAGCTCAGCGACGGCGCGGGATTCATGGTGCGAGAGACGGAATATAAGGCCCACCTGAGAGTGGCAAAAGATCACCGAGAGGTGCGCAAAGCATCTGTACCATTAGGGATGCTGCTAATTCTATTGTCATACAGAAGTCGACATGTAATGAGCATCGGGCTGTCAATAGGGTCAACTCAGACCGGCACCATGTTGAGCATACCAGCATCAGGGCGACGGCATGCAGCCATGGCTGCTTTTATCCCCATTCGACGGTTGACTTTCAGAAGGGCAAACGGTAAGTCTGCACATCTCGGAGACCCTGCCGCGGCATGGCTGACGGCCTCACGAAGGAAAATGAACATGGACTACTCATTGTGCCAGGCCGTCAACTACAACAGTGTCGGGATTGAGATCATCGCTAAGTACTACGACGTCGTGTGCCAATGGTACAAGGAATTTCCACGCCGGGTAGCGGAAAGTGAATACCTGAGCATTCCAGACAGTGTGGTGGAGATGAAGAGAGCAATAGAACTTTTTCACGTGCATGGGCACAAGGATGAGTGCATCCCTGCATTCTCTCCAAACTATATTGTCGGAGCACGGCAATTCGATGGGGAAGTTGTGGAGACACTGTGGGCCCCATTGAACGAAATATCAAGAAGCACGAGCGGCATGTCTACCTCACATCGCCGCGAGGTTCTGGACGACCACATGAATGACTCAAACTGGAAAAAGCTTGTTGCCATGGGTGCGAGGTTATTGAATCACCTGATGTATTCCAATTGACCTATAGACAGTTGCATATCTCTGCCGCAAGTATCGCGAAGGCAAGGTAGGTAAAGAGAAGGCTCAGGCCGCTTTTGATAGCATTGATGAGTCCGTTGGAGATCAAGACCGCGCAAAGTGGGTACGCGCTGAGCGCGACGCACAGACAAAGAGGGACGATGACCCACATGTGATGGTACCAATATACGACACTACTATCAAGAAAGGTATGCCTGTTATGATCGGCATGCGATGCGTGTTTACAAGCTGCAACAGGGCCTAGTAGAGCGGAGATCCTTGTGCGTTTAAACGAACGAGAACTTGAACGTGGAGAGGGTCAGGGCGCCGCGGCATGGATCACCTTAGGCCTGCGAATCCAGGAGACACAGTAAGCCTAGCAGCGATATCATCTCCATGACTGCACATTTACATCCTTTTAGACTATCGATCTTGAGTCTTGTGCGGAAGCTCGGACGCAATCCCACAGCTGCACAACGGAACGATTTTGCGGACAAGCGGCGGCGTCTTCAGGCCCATGTGGCGACGTTCAAACGAGCCGCAATGCAGTACCTGCCTTTGACCATCGATCCGGCTAGTCATGGCGTGCCACTGACTCCACACGACGGCGACGGTCAGCGCTTCGATCACGTCGGCGACAAGGATGCGCAGGTCGTGGACGAGCAAGATGAGCTTCCGGAGATGCCGCAGAATTCGGGGAGTGGTGGGTATATCCCGATAGAACGCGTTGCCATCAGCCTACCATCTCGACTCGATGATACGGCCCGCGGCAAGCCGGAGATGGCGGAAATAATGAAGACCGAGCGGAAGCTCCGGGAGGGCCAGGCCAATGACGCTTTGCAAAGCCTGCGGCTGGCGTTAGGCCACAAGGCCTTCGTCTTTAGGACCGACGTGCGACAAGCCAACAGTCAACGGACAAAGACATGTGCATGGGATGGCGTGATTGCAATTGAATCCACTGTGCAACAGCAAGCATGCATATACGTGACGTGTAGAGAAGCGATGGTCGTGCTTGGTTCGAGTAATGCCAAACTGACCAGATTTCAGCCACTCCTCGTAAATCAACTGAAGGTTCGCACTGCGGTTCTCGACCCTTCTGTCCGTGGCCTTCATAATTCAACACTACCTTGGTTTTGGACGATGGACGTACCTGGAGACTCATCCGAAGGGGAATGGCTTCAGGACTGTAGGTTCAGCCATCATCATATAGGATGGTACTGTGCTCACATGTGCAGTTCATCGTGTACAGTGGCTCCGTGCGAGGGCTCGCTTACATCGATGGGAAGAGGAAATGGTGGTTTTGCCCTTCGAAATGGATTGGACTGTCCGCGGATTTGATACCCGGGCTAGGACGTGGAGTGGGAGAGTCGAGACAGCGAGGGCTGCAGAGCGATTAGGGCATGCAGCATATGCTGCTCGCCAACGTGCCATGTGGATCGAATTTGGGGCGATTGCAGAAGAAGCATTCCGCAATACTGTTGGAGATGATCCGAAGTCGCAGTATGGCTTATAGCAGACACGTTTAAGATACACGGAGTTCAATCAAATTCGAATTATCCAGATACAGAACTAATGCGTGTCTGAAAAAGAACTTTGCAGCATACCGTATGCTCCCCTCGGGTCGTTAATCCAGTCTTCCATACGAGATAGATCATGCCAAATTTCCGACCTCTCATCCATCGCTGCTTGGATATGTGTAACAAGATACTGGGCATCTGCTATTGATCGTTCCAGTCGGGAAAGAACGGGGTCTTCCTCTCGGATCTGGGTGATGATGAGTGAGAATCATGAGCATGGCTGAGAGCATAGACATACTTTGAGAACATGTGCTTCGATTGCAATCGCAAGGTAATGAAGTATGTTCAGAATCACAGGCTGGGATGGGCGTGTGTAGGAAACGTCGGCGACTAGCTGCGTATCGCGGGGGACGCCCACCGCTGCGCTATCCACAGATGCATTCGCTGATGCAGGTCCCCGCGGCATATCTGCGGCATCTGCGGGGACAATGCCCCCGTTAACGCCAGGCTCCCACCACCGCGGAATATGTCCGAGAATCTCCGCATGCCGCGGGAACGGAATAGATGTCAGGGAGGCTGGGGCACGTCCTGCCGCCACGTCGTCGCCGATCTTGCGTAAGTTTGCAAGAGTGTCGTGAAGGTACTGATCTATGACGATTGGTGTCCTGCTTAACTCGGCAAACCCTACGACAACAGATGCAGCGTCCTTATCTCAGAGTCAGTGGATGTCTATGGACTGAAATGACCACGTACAAGTTCGCATTGCACACCTTGAAAGATGTACCAGTACTCGTACGATCCTGGAGGTGTGGAAATGGCTTCGAGGGCATCGTGAATTCGCCAAGTCATTTCATTGAGTACCAATTGAGCCAACGATGGGGGCGCACGACGCTCGGCATCAGAGTCTATATTGTGTTATGAAAATCAATATAGCATACCGACAGATCGAATACATACCGAATGCAGCTGGAGAGGGCATACGAAGCGGCAGTGATGTGGATGATAAAGCGCAATGCACATGTCCGTGTTATGGCCCATGTTATGTATGACTCGTGGCAACCACGCGGCACTCCGCGGAGTGACGCGCGTGGGATTCCGGTAGCATCGATATGATTTGGAGTAGACAAGAAAGGTTGTAGGCAGCAGTCAACTTGGGGAAAGAGGGCCGATGCTTCACACGGCAAAACGATTCCTTTTATTTTTTCCTATCAAGGTGCATAAATGAGTAAACTTGCTTCTTGTTCCTTCAATTGCATAGTGCAACATCTGAGAAATCTGCCAGAGCTATATATGACTATATTGGCTACATAGCTTTAATAGCTTGATAGCTGTCTCCTTTTTTTCATAGCTTTATATAGCTTAAGGGTCAAATATATAGAGCTATAGAGCCAAATAAGACAGCTATGAAGAGCTATCATAGCTATCATAGCTACCTTATGGGTACAAGACATAGGTATCATAGTATAAGGTAGTTATAGGCACTATGCCCACTATGTAGAATATTATATGTATGCTAGTCATGCCATAGACTAGATGTATACTATTCATATGATGGGCAATTATCAAGGCTATGTCAACTTTCTGTACTATATTTTATATGTGAGTTGTGGCCATGCATGTCAGCCATGGCCACATACAGTCCTGCCATATTACAAGCAGATGCTGCACCTCATGTGTGGATGTCTTACCTGCCATATGTCCCCTCTGTCTGCCATACATCTCCTGTGCCACCTGCCCACATGCTGTATCTTGCACATAGGCTTGTTGCCCTATGTATCACATGTCTACCATTCCATATGCCTGTATATGTCAGCTGTGGTCATACACAGTCTGGCTACCCTGTGCACAGATGTTATATGAGATGCATAGACATGCCGCCTGCTGTGTATCCTCTACACTCTTGCCTGTGCATTGTGTATCACATACAGGCCCACCGTCCCATGTACACACTCTCATGTCTTGCATATAGGGTGGCATCTTGCATGCCCTGTACCACATGTAGTAGCCCTAGTCTGACACCTTGTATATGTCCTACTGTACCTTGTGCACACATGCTTTTGATGTTGTGCAAGTTTTGATATCTTATTTATTTCATTTTTAGTATTGTAGGTTTTTACTTATTCTCCCTTGGCTTAGGATATCCATGCTTGAATATATTTCTGGGTCTAAATATGATATAATAGGCTTCATAGTAGTGATAACAATCCTATGATATTAGTAGGTTACATCAAAAGTCACCATATTGTGTGACAAATTATCAAATCCTGATAATATATCCTCAAACTCACATTGCCTTCCAATAGTTGCTCCATCATAGTACTATACCGAATCTCTTTTCCCAACTTGAATATGGCAGGTCACCTGCAATTGCACTCATGTTGAGCCCTATTGATAGTATCTACCATATGTTTTCTTCATACATCCTGTAAACCTCTGATACAAAACCGAGTTTTTTATCATTTAATTCAAGATTTTTAATTGGAAAAATCTATTGCATGTAATATTGTATCATAAATGTTTGAAATTTAGTTGTGAAGCATTAAATACATTTATTATAAATTAAAAGATAAGAACAAATAAAATGTCCAGAGGTAGAATTGAACCTACAACCTCATCAGACTAAGCTAGCCGTTAAGAGGTATGTGGCTGTGCTCAACCATGGTATGGCCGTACCATGGTCCTGAGAACTGATTACATAATCAAAACTCGGTTTTGAAGTGCAACATCTCTCTGTTAGACTTTTCTTTAGATAGTTGTTGAAGCCAGTGGTGCCTCTACCAGTGGCTGTAACACTTTCAGACTACTCTTCTCCATCCTCTGCAGTGAGGGGATGTACGCTCGGACCGAGAGAAGGTGTCTACCTGATGGCTGTGGCAGTCATCCTGTACGTATCTCTCTATAATGAAGTAGCAGACTGATTTTCTTATAGCTTAGTCAATACTGTAATATGAATCTAGGTGAGAAAACACTTATTGAAACTAGATTAACAATAGCTTTCAAATGATGGCCTATTTATTATGACAGCACAATCATATAGTGAGCTATTAGACTATATGTTTTTGATGATGTGGCGGACTAATTTCTTTATAGCTCTGTCAATATTGCACCAACTATAATGCATGTTACAATAGCTTTCAGACGAGCCTAAAAGAGCTGTGATACGTACAATATATCCCAAGATATGGCCAAAACACGTTATGCCACATCATCTAGGAGATCTTGCTGTTGCGTGGCGCTACCTCGTCCTATCGACGTGTATGTAGGCTTATTAGCAAGGTATGAATCAGAGCTTTCCAAAACTGTTACAACATCATCGATACATATTATATTGACCGAGATATGACAAATTCGCTAAAAGGTGAATTTCGCTTTACCAGGAGGAGAGAATGTCTTGCTACGGACCAACGGCTGGTTGGATCGACTTGTATGTATGCTTGTTCGAAAGCTATGAATCATGGCTTTCTAACAGTATAGTATGCAACACTATAGCACCACTGGTTGTTGAGATACCTGACAGTATTGTTTTGCTGATGTGGTACATAAACCGAAGGATATCTCTTTTTCTAGTGATACGATTTCTGTATTCTAAATTATGTTGGAAATGTGTGACTCGACTTGTTTGAATGCAATTTACTGTTTGTCTATTGATAGCTTTGTTGTGGAGCTACAAAGCAATCATTGTTCCCAGGGGGGAATCACAGAAACAATTCGCATTCTGCAAGTTCTTCACCAATTGAGACACACAAGGTATCAGTAGAAAGCTATGAATAGGTAGATTCCGACGTATTTGAGAACGAGTAAATCGGTGGAGAATTGACTGAGTTAGCTGAGATTCAAACATTTTAGAGGAGAAACCAAAGAAATGCTTTGCATTCTGCAAGTTCTGCACTGATCCTCACGCAAAAGACATGGCTAAAACACTATGATGAGTAGATTCAGATGCACCTTAGAACGAGTAAATTGGTGAAGAATTGATCAAGTTAGCTCAGATTCAAACTTCTTAGGGGAAATACAAAGAAATGCTTCGCATTCTGCGAGTTCTTGACCGATTGAGACGTGTGAGGTATGGCTAGAAAGCTACAAATGTGTAGATTTAGATGCATTTGAGAACGAGTAAATCGGTGGAGTATTGACTGAGGTAGTCTTCTTTCAAGTATTATAGGGGGAGAATACTGGAATTCATTGCACTATGTGAGTTCTGCATGGATCATGATGCAAAAAATACTGCTAGAAAGCAATAAATGAGTAGATTCAGATGCATTTGAGAACAGGTGAATTGGTTGAGAACTGATCAAGTTACATCAACACAAATGTAAACAAAAGTCCGGCCAGAGCTGGAGTTGAACCTGCAAACAAGCCAACTGCCAAATGGGGGTAGGGGGTTGTTCAAGGTGTCGTTTTTGATAGGAAAACCCGGTATAGAGTAAACGATTCTAAGGAATCGTAACAATGGATAAAATTGTATAGTACTACTGAGATTCGTGTTTAGTAGTTGCGGGAATCGTGGGCTGGACGTTGTGCTCCAATTCGCAAAGCCTCCTTTCTCGTAATTCCAACTGCTCCTGCACCCTCGCTTTAAGGCCGTCAGCTTGTGCCTCAGTTTCCTCAACGAGATCTAGGAACTCCTGCCCTCTAGAAAGCCCATAATGACTTGGATCATGGCGCGTCTGCGTATAATAACCACTCTGTGTATTACGATTCCTTAGAATCGTTTACTCTATACCGGGTTTTCATATCGAAAACGACACCTCAAACGACCACTACCCCCATTTGGCAGTTGGCTTATCTAACTGCAAGATCATCGATCTGATGAGTTTGCAGGTTCAATTCCAGCTCTGGCCGGACTTTTGTGTACATTTGATTTAATGTAACTTGATCAGTTCTCAACCAATTCACCTGTTCTTAAATGCATCTAGATCTACTCATTTATCGCTTTCTGGCAGTATTTTCTGCATCCTGATCCGTGCAAAACTCATAAAGTACAATGAATTCCTACATTTCTCTCTTGTAATACTTGAACTTGAGCTAACTCAGTCAATTTTCGACCGATTTACTCGTTCTTGAATGCGTCTGAATCCACTTATTCATAGCTTTCTAGGCATACCTTAGTCGTCTAAATCAGTCAAGAACTCGCAGAATGCGAAATGTTTCTTTGTTTTCCCCCCTAAAAAGTTTGAATCTGAGCTAACTTGATCAATTCCCCACCGATTTACTCGTTCTAAAGTGCGTCTAAATCTGCTCATTTATACGTTTCTGTCGGTACCTCATGCGTCAGGATCGGTGCAAAACTCGTAGAACGCGAATTGCTTCTGTATTTTCCCCCTAGAATGCTTGAACCCCAGCTAACTTAATCAGTACTCAACCAATTCACTTGTTCTCAAATGCGTCCTAATTTACAAAAAGCCTGTCTTCGACACAATTTAGTGCTCACAAAAAGATACAGCCACTAACACAATACACAGCAAACAAATATACATACTGTTTATTGATAAAATGAGCAAAAAATGCAATTTATCGGTGGCAGTGGGTCCTGAGACTCGGTCATGTGATCCCACACGACCTTGTGCGGGCGAACAAGGTCTTAGCGCCCGATTACATAAGCAAAAATCGCCTAGAGAGCCAATACACTGTATACAGTGATTGCTTTATATCTCAGCAACAAAGCCATCAATCAACAAACGGTAAATTGAGTTTATATATGTTAAATCACATCTTCCCAACCCAATTTAGAATACAAAAATCGGATCACTATAAGCCAAGATATCTTTCGATCTCTGTGCCATATCAGCAGAACAATATTGTCTCCTATCTCAACAACCAGTGGTGCTGTGATGTTGTAAACTATACTGTTAGAGAGCTACTGTAAATCCAATTTCAACAAGCCCTCATGCATCATGATTTGTGCAGTATTGGTAGAGCTATTAAGTGATTAGTGTGCCACATCATCATGGACATATCGTCCAATAGCTCAGCATACAGCCATGCTATTGTGATGTACATGGCACTATTTTAAAGCTATTTTAAGTCTCATTCCAACAAGCTTTCACTCATTCTGATTGATGTGGTATTGAGAGTGCTATGGCGCAATCTCTATGCCACATCATCAGAATAGATCCAGACTTGAAGTTGGTGATGGCCCCACACCATCATTGGACACCTCAGGCGCAACTCGCTGCAGAAGGGCTCTGGGCGTGTCCAAGCCTTGTAGTCAGTGTGCACTACTAGTAGTATCACACTGACTTCAAAGCTATCTGAAGAAAAGAACAGAGAGCAGAGAGCGCAACATCAACCACTGCTGACATAAGCTAAGCACAGCCACCAGACCTTGTGCGGCCGAACAAGGTCTGCTATTGATCATGTGATTGGCCACGTGATTGGCCATTAGCTTTCTTCAACCGTACAATGTCTGATATTGACCATATATTCAATCTTTAATCTTGTTTGATTAGACATACAACTAGGCTACTACTACAATTGTTGCTAAGGAAAACCGCGGAAGGGAGAAAGCCCTCTATCCTAACCAGTTGTTGGAAACACTTTCAAAAGACCCCCCGCGCCCGCACAAGACATTAGACTCTGCCAAAATCTTGGTCGGCGGCCTTCCAGCGCCGCCCCAGATTCCAAGGGACCTCGCTTGTCCCCAGAAGAACGCGAACGCCGTCGTGTTAACAATCTCTGTTACAAATGTGGAGGAGCAGGACACATGCACGTTCTGCCGTAATCAGAACAAGCAGACACCCCTCCACCAACACCACCGCTGGGGGAATCTTTCAGAACTAGGAACACAGAGACCCAGCAGCAGAACCCAGTCCACTCCATACAATGGCCAGAGGCCTTACAGACGATGAGCGATGCGGAGAAAGAAGAACCCGTAACCTCATACAAGCCGCCTCAGTATAGAAGAGCCTGAAGAAGAGGAGGGTTTTAGAGCGTCCTCATGTCGCGACGTCATGGAGGACGAAGTTTGCAACTCGCTTCCCAAACAAGTTTGATGTGCTTTCGATGCCAGATGATATTTCCAAAGGACATTTACCTACCCAAATTGGCCGGCCCATTATATCTCAATCTCTGAAATATAAATGGTTCACCATCTATTCGCATCGTCATCACCATCTTAGGCGAAACAACAAAACGTCGCAGTAAAAGGACTGGGGTGGACAGCGGAGCCACAGGAATCCTCATCAATTGGAGGATCGTAAACAACACGGAATTCGGACGATTCCCACTGGAAACACCAATACCCGTCAAAACGTGGATGACTCAGAAAATGCCCTAGACAGATCACCCATTACTGCGTATTGCGCATAAGGATCAAAGGGCCCAATGGAGCAGCTCATGAAGAGCGATCTCATTTTACATTTACAGATCTAGGCAAGATGACATTGTCCTTGGAACGGATTGGCTCAGAGAACACAACCCAGCATTAACTGGGAACAAGACCAGCTCGTATTGGAAACGATGTTCAAACAAATGTAACCTAACCAATGACCCGTCCAAGTTAGCAACATCGACACACTACCGCTCGTTCGACGAGAAATTTGGAAAACAATTAAGAAGATGGCCCGCCCGCTCTCTCGCCCAACCCACAGACACAATCCCCAGCGGCAGGAAACATACACACTCGCGCTCTCCAACATCCGACACTCGTCTTGATCTCTTCTGTGGAGGACCACTACTTCCTCCTCATTCAGAATCCTCCCACAGCTATCAATCTCCTCATCATCCTCTAAGTCCTCCAAATCACTCAGGTGCCCTAAATCCTCTGAACCCACTGTTGCCCCAGCACGAGACTCCGCGAGCAAGTCAGTGGTGGGAGTACCACTGACGCCAGATGGATTGCCCATATGACCGAAAAGGATAGGGATCGTCCCCATCGGCCACTAGCGACTCAAATCTACCCCCTGAAAGAAGGGAGCACGATGGAGGCCACTTTACACCGGACCCCATCCCGAACCCCCAGTCGCCAGCCGTTGAATCCAGTCACAATAGCGAGCCCATAGGACCTCGTCCGTGGCCAATCCAATCATCCCTTGTCGCTTCCAAACGAAGGGATGCAGCTAAAGCGGTCATTAGGCAAGAAGTCGCCGAAGACATGTAACTCTTACCAAGAAAAAGGTCAGCTCGCGGGACCCGCAATATCAGAAAAAGGTATCGCGAAGCGTCGACCTGCGCGAGCATTGTGACTCAAAACAACCGCGCATACCGCAATACGGCGAGGGGATAAACGAAGAGACGAGAAAAAGGAGTATAGCTGGGGAAGCTACCAAACTCCCAACCAGGAAAAAGAGGAGGGAGGGACGAAGCACCGCAGCCGACATGAACGTAACGAAGAAGATCTGCAGCAGGTGCAGGTTGGGAACTCGCAGAGGATTGCATGGGTCACTACAGCAGCAAGGACTCAACGACATGGCCGTCTTTATACCAGCCAGAAAATCCGACGAACACGGATTCGTAACGCTGCACGGACGCCACCACCTTTGAAACCCTGTTTCACGGAAAATTTCGATGAACCTGCAGTGCAAATACCGAAAGAATGGATCGCCGAAGCACTCGGGGTTACGACGACAGATGAAGACTATGATCAGATTCTTGATCCACAAATCCCGATGATGTTGTCTTCCGCCATACGTCGCACAGCCATGAATGCCACAGGAACTTGCGGCCAGCTTTTGCCAACAAACAAAAAACTCGCACCCTCGATCAGATGATCCCAGCACAATACAGGGAGTTCCGTGACGTGTTTGAAGAAAAGGCCTCCGAAAGGCTACCAATTAGGCGACCCTGGGACCATGCCATTGATCTTAAACCTGATGTGGAACCCCACTCTGCAAAAGCCTATCCAATGGCCCCCCATTACTTAAGGAACTAGACAAATTCATCGACGAAAATCTGAGAAAAGGGCTACATTTCGAGAATCCAAATCACCCTGGGCAGCCCCATTCTTCTTCATATCTAAAAAAGGATGGCAAATTGAGACCGCGGTCCAAGATTACAGGGAGCTCAATAAGCGCACAATCCGGAATGAGTACCCCCTACCCTTGATCGGAGAACTGGTCGACAAACTGAAAGGCGCCAAAATCTTCTCGAAGTTCGACCTTAGATGGGGATACAATAACGTCCGCATCAAAGAAGGTGACGAACATAAGGCGGCATTCCACTGTAATCGGGGATTATTCGAACCCACAGTCATGTTCTTCGGACTCACCAATTCCCGGCAACCTTCCAGGCAATGATGAATGCTCTGTCAAAGACCTCATAGATGGGGGCAAAGTCGTCATCTATATGGACGACATTTTGGTTTTCACAGAAACATTGGAAGAACACCGCGCGAATTGTTAGACAGGTCCTAAACACGACTTAGAGATAATGACCTATTCCTCAAACCGGAAAAGTGCACCTTCGAGCAGGCCGAAGTCGAATTCTTGGCCTAATTGTGTCTCACAACCAAGCTCCACATGGACCCTGTTAAAGTCGACGGAGTTATTCAGTGGCCGGAACCCCAAACGGTCAAGCAAACACAGAAGTTCTTAGGCTTTGGAAATTTCTACCGCCGATTTATCAAAGACTACTCCAAGATCGCCAAACCACTGTTTGAATTGACCAAGAAAAACCACATGGGGCAATGGACCCAAAGGCAGCAGACGCCTTTTCGTGCACTAAAACATGCATTCACGACGTCCCCAGTACTTGCCATGCCAGACTATGACAAACCATTCAGGGTCGAGTGCGACGCATCGGACTTTGCCACAGGAGCGATACTATCACAACAAAGCACGGATAACCAGTGGCACCCATTGCATATTACAGCAAAATCCCTCAGCGATGCGGAACGCAACTACGACATCTACGATAAGGAACTTCTTGCCATAATCCGCGCCCTCGAAACCTGGCGTCATTACCTTGAAGGACACCCCCATCCAGTAGAAATCTGGACAGATCACAAAAACCTGGAATATTTCCGCACAGCACGGAAACTTTAACCGCCGACAAGCCAGATGGAGCCTATTTCTCACCAGATTCGACTTCTCCATCATTCACAAACCAGGCTCGGCCAATAAGTCCGACGGTCTGTCCAGGCGTCCAGACCATAAAGAGGGGTGGAAAACGACAATTCCGATCGAGTCTTATTGGAACCGCAATTTTTCCAAATCCGAGCCACAGGAAGAGGAAGCGTGACCAGTTTAGGAGACAAAACCCTTCTAAAACGCATCCGAGAATGCACAGAGCACGACGAGGTCGTAACTACAGCAATGGGAAACAATCCTAAACGCAGGACCTAGAGCGATTGCAAAAGGGTTACAGGAATGGAATTTGGAAGATGGACTAATCCTATACAGAGGAAAAGTCTACATCCCAAAAAAACCTCGAGCTACGTCGCGAAATTGTGAAACTACACCACGATTCACTAGCTGCAGGACATCCAGGACGATGGAAACTTACGAATTGGTCCAGCGCAACTACTGGTGGCCAGGGATGACTAATTTTGTCAGAAACTACGTAATGGATGTGCCATTTGTCACCACCAAAAACGACACACACCCCACTTATGTTCCAGTACAACCACAGAAGCGCCATCACAGCCATGGGAATACTCCACCACGGACTTCTCACAGACCTACCAGAAGTCCAGCAGTACGACTCCATCAACGTGGTGGTAGACCAATTCTCCAAGGCCATTGTCATATCACCCTGCCGGAAAGAAATCGACGCAGACGGAACCGCCAAACTGTTCATGGACAATGTTTGGAAACGATTTGGACTTCCGGAAAAAATGATCTCCGACCGAGGACCACAGTTTGCATCCAAAGTCCTCCAAAGCATTTACAAGGATTGGGAATTCGATCAGCACTCAGCACTGCTTATACACCCTCAAACGGATGGAAGCACAGAGCGCGTCAATCAAGAATCGAGCAATATCTCCGAGCCTTCTGTAATTCCCACATGGACAACTGGGTAGACCTTCTTCCTTTTGCCGAGTTCGCACACAACATCAAAGTTCATTCGGCTACCCCGAAATCACCGTTCGAATTACTCCACGGATTCCAGCCTCGCTTCCAACCAGGATCCACATGAATGCCGCTGTTCCCACAGCTGAACAACGGCTGATAACCATGCAAAAGACCCGAGAAGAAGCCAAGGGGAGTCAGACTATCGCTAAAGAGGATATGCGAAGACAGGAGGACAAGTACGGGAAAGCAGAGCCCATGTTCAGGATAGGGAGCAAAGTCTGGTTAGATGGGAAAAATCTCAAACTCCAATATCCTAAAGCTAAGTTTGGACTCAGACGGCAAGGACCCTTCGAAGTAACCCAAGCCATAGGACCAGTCAATTACAGACTAAAGCTCCCAAGGACTTGGAAAATCCACCCCGTATTCCATGCAGGACTCCTCACGCCATACCAAGAGACCCCTGAGCATGGCCCCAACTACACTCCGCCACCACCGGAGGTTATAGATGGAGAACAGGAGTGGGAGGTGGAGAGTGTTGTCAAATCCCGAGTCTTCGGAAAAAACCGACGGCTACAATACCTCATCAAATGGAAAGGATTTCCCGACGCCGACATGACTTGGGAACCGGCAAGCAATGTCCGCCATGCCAAGGAAAAGATTGCCGAGTACCATCGGAAACACCCAGGGGCTCCAAGACCGATCAGAAGCTTAGGAATTGACCCTGGGATATTTCAGCGATCCCTGCGAGAACCAGCCACGGCAAGCCTATAAAAGACCACACCTCAATCCTTTCCAGATCAGCATTCCAAACTGGATCCTGCTACCGCTACACTCCTCGCTCTCAACTTCCTCATCAACCTTTTCACCCTTGCCCTCGTCTTCCTCCTTTACTCTAAAAAATGTCTGCCCACATCAACAACATCCTCTCCGCCGCTGGCCTTGCCCCTCGCTCCGCCCCCAGTCTTCACTCGTCCACCACCGCCGCCTCCACGGACTCCCTCCCCGACCTCATCTCGCTTTCCTCCCCTGAACCCGCCGCTCCTGCCAGTCCCCAGGCGTTCTCACCCACTACGGATGAGGCCGCCGAGTCCACGTCCCTTTCCTGGGGCGACTCAGAATGGAGCTCGGAGGAACGGTGGAGGGGCCTCGAGCCTATCCTCGTCACCACCGTCACCACCGTCGCCAGAGATCCCTCCCCAGTTCCGGTTCCGGAACCTGCCACCCCCGAGACCGCTTCCAACATCCCCGCTCCCGCCCCCGCCCGACGCGCCAAGAAGCCCTTCTGTTGGAAGTGTCACCGTCCGGGGCACGTGAAGAAGGACTGCCAAGGGCGACGCCGCTTCAAGGGTCAGACGGCCCGCCGCTCGAACGGACCTCCGCCCGCCTCGTCCAGAAGGGCAGACAACACGTGGGCCGGTGATGCCATCGGCTGGGACACCCACCACGAGGCGTGGGACAAGGTCGACTCGGTCGATCAACGCCTCGACCCCACGGCCAACGCCTTCCGGGAGTACCGGGAGTTCCTCCGCAGCCGCCTCCGCGACACTGAGGCAGCCATCGACAAGCTGAAGGAGCGTCGGATGTACTGGTCCGACAAGCTGTGGGAGGTGGAGTGGAGCGACCCGCCGCGCCCTTCCTTGGAGGAGGTGCACCGCCACAGGGCCCGCTGGGAAGATGACGAGGAGGTGTTTCCCCATCCAAGCTGGGGTCTGCCAAGAAGGGGTGCATAAGGACATGTCGGGTCGACATGTCATAAAGAGGGGGTGGTGCTAAGAACCGTACGTTTTATTTTCCTTGTTCTTAACATCACTCCATTCGACATCCCCACCATGGCTCATTCGCCATGTCTCTGGCCGTGTTCCCCTTACTTTATTTATCATCATATCTACATGCATAAATGGACTCTATCGCGCTGCCTCGATCCCACTTCTGTTTCCATCATGATCGTGGCAGTGTTACCCTACCGATCCGTTTTATCTTTGTTTCATCGCTATCGGCGCAGCCTTGCGCAGCCCTGCACAGTTACTACCGTCTCCTTAGATACGGCTGCGGCTGCGCATCCCTCATGTATATATACCGTAGAGCTGAGTCCTGGCGACTCAGCTTAACCACTTTGCATACTCTATAGGACTTGTCCTGTCAGTTGCCAGTGCTCCCTTGAGCCCCTCGCTGTGTGCTTCCCCTCTCTCAGTCGCTCTCAACTCTCTTAGTCGTTGTTCGCCTCCTGAGCAGGTCAGCACTCTTGTTAGTGTGTAGCCTGAGCCGTTGCCCGGTCACTATAGGACGCCGGTCGTGTAGGACGTGACCCGTTGACTATAGTCCGATCGTTCTGTGTCCCTTGTTTCGGATGTGTGATAACCGTTTCGTTCCAACGTTCTGCTCATCGGCTGCGGACGTAGCGAGCTCTTCTATATTCTCCTGTGGTTGCCGTTCGTGTAGCGAGTGTTTCTGTCTGAATGTAGATTTCCCTTGGATGTCTGAAGACCCTTCGACTATCTTTCCAGGTCGTTGTCGAATGTACATCTGTCCGTTTTGCGAGTAATATGCGATTTACAGGGGCTGCCGTATGCCTTCTCATTTTGTAAGTTCCCAAAATCTTGGCAAGGGTGTGTCGAGAAGTTATCCTAATGTTCTGACACAGCGTCGGAACCCTGTGTCGTTCCGAATCGTACGGCTGTGTCAACATGGCCCAAGTCCGTTCACTAGAGCGGCGACGCTCTATGGTCTCGAAGAGTAGCGACGCTAAGGCCTGTCCCTTAGCGAAGAAGATAGAGGATGGTTGAGCGCGGACAGGAACGAGAGAGAGAGAGCGCTAACGACGCGACGTATGCTAAGTCGAGATAGCATAGATAATACAAGAGGATAAACTTAGTGCTAACAGGTCCGTGTACGTGCGGTTTATAAGTGCGTAGGTACGATAGGATATCCTAAGGCGAAAGATGCAGACAAAAGAGGCAGACCAGAAAGAGGCAGTAGGATATCCTATACGAAGTCTTAGATAAGCAGTTAGTGGAAGAAGCGATGACAGTAAGTGATAGATCGATGGATCGATAGATGGTTGGAGGGCGTCATCGCAGAAGAAAAGAAATGATAAGTCCTTGTAAAAGAGAAAAGAAAATACGGTCATAACACAGCGGGACGACAGTGGGACGACTTTCTCTCTTTCTCTAGTGAACCAGTACTGTCATTTCTACCCTTGCCCGTTCTGCTGCCCGTTCATTCAACTGTCATTAACTCTTGTCTTTTTTACATTCCGTAAATCCTTTAAAATGACCCTCTCTCTTCCACAATGGGACCGCTGCATCGCCTCAGACTGCAGTTGCGATGGTTTCGTCTTCCAATCCCTCGACAATTCCATCTATTATGTGAGTTTCCTACCACATTAGCCTGAATTTGTATCCTTACTTTTGACAGACCCCACCTGATCCCACTGAAGAGTGCGCCTGTGGCCGCCCTTGGTTCTCTCATGCAACACGATCTCTCAAAACGGAACGTGCCATCTTTTCATCAGACGATCCTCAGCAAGCGTCTCTCAAAGCTGAAATGCAGAAACACAGTAGTCATGCCGCTTCTTCTTGTGCAGGATTCTTTTCGGTGTGTGCGTCTGATCCCATCTCGACAGCGTATTCAAATCTCCCTTGTCAGAGTGCGCAATCATGGGCATTATAATTCTTGAAATGGCATGTGTCGTGGGTGCATCGATGCGAATAGTCCAACAGCGCGTCCATCAGATCGCAACCAATCTCCATGGCTTCTCTCTGACAGTGAACGCGAATTGTGCCATGGAATTTCTTTCCAATCGCTATAAACTGGTAGCCATTTGAACACGGTTTCGTCACCTACTTTGACTGTGACAGCGCCGACGAAATATCGGATTCGTCAGGTGGAAAGGTGACCGTGACATCAGGCCATTTTAAATTCATCAGCCAGAACCTTTCGTCGGGGGTACCCTGGTGCAGTTGGGCCATGGGGTTAACTATCGGGTGTACCCTCAAAATGAGTAAGTCAACTCTCTGTGACAAAAAAAATAGATACATCCGGACCACTTTTGAAGCCAGATGGCCTCACCATTTTTTTGATTTTGTCACACGAAAAACCATTTCGTCAGCGCAGGCTGTTGACCCGGACATGGTGTCGAATTCGTCTCGTCAGATGGTTTGATGAGGAAATCCGTGACCGCCTTGACAGACACCATTTCAAATGGTACAGTATGTCCAATCTTCACTTTTCTCAACATCATCTCAGTCACGGGTCCAGCTGCAACCAGTTCGCTGCAGCCACCATTTTCCTGGCATATATACTCACGTGCGCGTGTTCGCTCCTCAATCCCCCTTCTGCTGTACGAAATGATCGCAAGAACTAGACGCACTATCGCCGTGTCAACGAGGCCAATGCTCGTCCTGCCATTGGTCCTACTCGCTCCAACGAACCTGTTCATCGCCTTGGAAGCAGAGGCAGAATGTCTCGCATCTCTGCCCCCCAAACTGTCCACCCTGCTCCGGTTCTTACACCCCAGCCGGTGTACTTCACGGTTGGGATACTCCCCTTCATGGCACGCTTTCTTATTTTGCATTCTACTGAGTATGCATAACTCATTTGTCATCCAGGCACCTGGCTCTCGCTACATGGATGTGCATGCTCTGGCTTTCTCCTGTGTCTGGACGAGCCATGACATGATCCTGATCCAAACCCTCCTCAAGAATCACGATCTCATCTTACGCGTTGCACTTAATGTTGATCAGGGTGCATCGCCAATCTGGCAACAGTTTGATGAGCAGATTCATGCTCATTGTGATCGCCACAGTGTGCCTAAGGACCGCGT
>QUOP01000130.1:0-42503 GCA_003675405.1 Hericium coralloides
TACATGGGGGGCTGGGTTCACTCGGAACAGAGTCGCTGGTCTTGCCTCATGAAACACCCGCAGCACCAGCCACCAGCAACACAAAACCGGCGCCGAAACCGCCAACGCGAGAGAGCGTTCTTCAGACGAGGATAACGCTGTTGAATCCAGGTGGGGGGATGGCTTCTTCCCATGTCTGTGTTGTATTCATACCCTGATATCGTCAAAACTATGAGTGGGTCATGTTTCCTGATGAGACAAGTTAAGCGCACCCGTCATTGTATTTTCGTCGCTTGCCGTCCTCCATAGTCACCTGCTCTGCCCACTGCTACCTCACGGTGCCGGCGGCTAGCGCTGAGAATCACTGCCAGCAGGCCCATACCATGCGTCTTCAGCTACATATTCCTTCCCGTTGTCCCATTCGCGATTGTTGTAGGCCATGTAGGGCTAATGTGAGGTATGCAGCTTCAGGCGCAAGTGCGAGTACAGTCCAAGCACTCTTAGCTTACGTATGGAACGTGTGGCGCAAGCCGCAGGCGGCAGAGGATTTTGACACTCCGAAACGGCTATACCCGGCCTCTCCCGGCGCCACTCCCCACTCTCCCCTCCGTCGCGTCCAATTGAAAATCCAAGTTCCAGGATGGTTTAGTAGTAAGTGGACGAATTTAAGCGGCCTTATTTCTATGATATGATATATTTTCGAGGTCATTTAGATTGGAAGTCCGCTGATTTGCGCATCCTGATTCGCCGAGGATGTCATTTTGGACGTTAGCGAGGCATTTGAAATGACCTCAGGAATAATCGTGAGCGCCGTGCAGAGCACGGCAGAGCCCGCAACCCTGCATGCTTAACTGCTAATGTAAAACTTACTTGCCAGATCGATTTTGCCAAGAACGCATGTACTTTATGCTCAGGGAAAAGACCATCGGTTTGAGCAAAATTATAAAGTGACCATCTGTTCCAACCCTGGTCAAAATCGCTGGAGTGTATACATAGATATTGAAGATGTGAGGCCGACATGCGACACACACCATGAACACGATTCTTACATATTGCCAGATGGCTTTCTGTGAATACCAGCCAGGACATCTACTTACTGATCTAAGCACTCAGAATGTCGCCGAAAAGCGGCAGGGCGAAGCACACAGCCAACACGAGCGGGCGCCCATGTCTTCGATAAGTGTTGCAGCCTGGGTCGTTCCAGCACATACACACAGACTGTACTGGGATTCTATGCGCCCGATCACGATGATGCGTTGTGCCATGCACAGATACTTGACAGTGACGCTGGCATGTACAATCCTGAGACAGATGAAAAGCGGCAGGAACGTCAGGGAACGCGAGACAGTCGGGAGACTGGTGGCAATGCCAGTCGAGACAATGAGCTAGTGCATAAGTATGCCAATGTCGAAATCGGTGAGCGAGCACTTAAAGAAGGAAAATTCATCGGAGCAAACGGGAGGCAGTAGCCATAGGGGGGATTGGCAGAACTACCGGAAAGCTCGAAGGGCTCGATACCCTCAGACTTTGTCAAGTTGTGCCGTCAGCACGTAATGCAGGGTGATGCCTTCCACTCGGGAGCGAGGTCAAACCGGCTTAATTACTTGGTCAATAAAAACCGAGGCGGATTCAGCTCATGCACGAGTAAGGCAGCTGCGAAATGAATGGAGGTAAGCCCAAGCGCAAGAGTTGCAGCTGTGGCACGACTGACCCATCCGACCTGCAGCGGTATCATATATGCTGACTGGATGAAAGAGGGGGAAGGTAAGATTAGTTTCACTGCCGATTGTTGCCGCGTTGTAGCTCACCAAATACGGCACTGCATCGTCGATGTTAGTATGAGGGCGTGGATATGTAGTGATTCTGAGCCTGAGGGTCGCGTTGGTGGGGACCCGTGGGACGCGCGTCCATCAACGTTTGGCGGTTTGCGAGAACGTTCGGAGGAGGACATGGTCGCGACTCGCGATCGAGGTTCGGACGTTCGCGAGACTAATTGCCTTGTTGAGAAAGTCGTGCCTGCTGCGCGATCTGTGAAATCTTCCGCCAGAAGTTGTGCGTTACGCGTATCGTGTATGAGCGACGCTGTGGACGACTGGTGACGGTGTCTGTGGATGGTGTTGTTGGTGTCGGTGTCGGTTGTCGGTGGAAAGCGTACTTGGCGGTCAGTGGGGAAGGCGAGAACGCGTCAGCGTCGTGTTGCGGCGCTTGCCGAGTGGTCTTGCCGAGTTTGGGAGATCGTGCCTGCTGCGCGATCTATGAAATCTTCTGCCAAAAGTCGGAGTGGACATTTCAAACGACTAAGACCCACTACCGCAAGGGTAGCGGGAATATTATACCTTAGGTTCAATTGGCCACGGAAAGTCATCCAGTGGAGGTGTTCTGGATGAGTAAAATAAGTTTATTTCGTGGATTCTCACAATATAGTAAAGTGGGCATCGCTCGTTTTTCGAGCTATCGGGCGTCCACATACCGCATCCTCTCCGGCTCTTCGACACCCTCGCCTGCTATCTCTCAACCCCCCCGCTATGCAACGCGCATTCCCGTTCTTCGTTTCCCGATGCCCGCTAGAGTCTCCCGTTGCCGGCTTGCACACTATTCATGGTAAGTACGCTGGTCTTCTGTGCTGTGTTTGGGGCAATTTGGGCGACTTGCGAAACTATGAGACTAGGAGGCTTCGCCTTTGATGACTCTATTGGCTGCATTTCAGGTGAGCTGTCTACTTGGAGAGCCCTCATTGGATATGATAAGGTATGTCCTCGCGGTGTATGGACTCGGATGTCCGCATACAGCAAGCATGCAGGCGGATATATTCAGCATAACGAGACAGACTTCAAGCGAGGAGAATGAGACGAGAATGACAGATGCTGGTGAGTCCTATGTTCGACATGCCAAGGGTAATGACGCCGACGAGGAGCGCGTCGCACTGAGGGCTACCACGACGCCCTCCAGGATCCTAATGCTGCGCAACAAGCCCTCGGCGTCTCGCGTCCTCCCACGAACCTTCTCTTGACGGGTTTTAGTAGGGGAGAGGCCTCGTTCAGAAAATGAAGGTGCAGGCCCTGCAGGGACCGTCGATAGTGCAGGGACTCGCGTCTACCGATCGTTCTATGAACTGACTGGATATTTGAATTGCCGATCATTTCTCCCGAGCAAGCCGCAGGTCCAACTCATGCGTATCCCCGAGAGACGTGCTAGCGATGCTGTGCAAGTAACCTAGTTCTGGTATGGATGCTGCGTGAGCGTGTGGACGAGCAATGCTACACTATGTACCTCTGGCCAACTTCGACATTTAAACATCGTGGAAGTCTACATCTTGTCTACGTCCATCAAATGTCATATGTCATCTGCTGATCATCATCGCCCCCATACGTGTTTCGGTCACCCTCGCACCACTGGCGCCGTCGGACAACTTAAAGCCATGAAGGCACCGATTCTTGAGTCAGGTAGTTCGGCGGCATCAACAATCAGGATGCAGTGTTCCATCCCTCTTGTGGCTATTCTCTCGTCTCTTCAACGCAAAAGCAGTACGGCATTCTGCCTTTCGACTACTCCATTGCGAAATTCGGAAGTTTTTCGCTGTAGAGGCTGCGGGTCATCCGACCTGTACGGCATCCCCGATTGTTACGAGACTTCTGGCCCTTTCAAACTAGTGCTCCTGACCCATACTTTCCTTCAGTTCTACCGCTACTGTAGCCCTCTTGCTATGATAGCGCAGGTTCAGTCTCTGGATCTGAGATCGCCTGTCGTGGTTCATGATGTGTCCATGCCGGGGTCGTTCGCCGACGTCGATACATATTAATGTCGCATCATGTCCCCTTTGCCGGCCTGACTAAGTTCATTCGGTCTTGTTGAAGACAGGTCCATTTAGTATCCGATGTCGTACGAAACTTATTCCTTTTGTCAAGGCGGTGCGCTTTCAACGCTGTTACCAGCTCAACTAGTCGTGCTGCGGATTCGCAGAAACGCATATAGTTCGTCAAGCCAATTCTCTAGACATTTGCGGAGAGCAGGCAGCGGCACAATGTAAGTTATCACCCTGCAGGGCAATCCTGCGGCCCACGCGTGCATAGGGGGGAATTTCTCCAGGTAAATTCAAGGCTGTTATGTCGAGAACCCTGACCATCAAACCTCTCTGATGTCGATGATGCCCGCATCATTACTTTGCTCATTGGCCTTGGGCGGGCTAGTCCGTCCCTGAGTCACAGTATACTGCGTATGCTGAAATGTGCTCGTGTGCCCTGGAGATGATCAGATGCGCCTGGATGAAACAGCGCTTGAGGGCGATGACACGATCAACTATATAAGTGACGCCGCCTTCGACCGGTGTTGGCTATCACCTCCCGTCTGCCCACGTCCCGCCGGCCTAGATCTTACGGCTGCCCTTCGTCTGTACTCTCCTTCATTGTAATACCCCACTCCCTCATTTCACGACATGTCGCGCACAAAGAGCAAGACTCTTCCGCCTTTCGAGATTGGTAGGTTATCTTATACAGTGACTTTACCGCTGTTCATTGCGCGCGCTACCCCACGCAGGCGATGACTACAAGGTGCTCCATAGCCTCGGCGAGGGTGCATACGGAACTGTGGTAGCAGCGCTCCACGTACCCACAGGAAAGCAGGTTGCCATCAAGAAAGTCCTGCCATTCGAACACACACTCTTTTGTCTACGTACGCTGAGAGAGCTCAAGCTTCTCCGATTCTTCTCTGAGACATGCGTCAACGAAAATGTACGTGTGCCTCAGTCCAGTTCCGTTGACGCAATAGTTAAACCATCCCCATGACAACTGCAGATCATCTCCATTCTCAGTATCATTAAGCCTCCGTCTTTAGAAGACTTCAAGGAGATTTATTGTAAGGCTGTCAGCATTCTGTGGCACAGTGCACGGCTGACGCCTCATTAGTCGTACAAGAGCTGATGCAAACCGACCTCCATCGCGTAATCCGTACTCAAAAGTTGACGGATGATCACTGCCAGGTGAGGTTCTTTTGAATGTCCCCCTACATAATGACAGATGCTGATGGTTCGCCTTTGATAGTACTTCGTATATCAGACGCTCCGTGCCTTGAAATCGATTCACAGCGCGGACATCGTGCACCGAGATCTCAAGCCAGCCAATCTCCTCGTAAATGCCAACTGCGACCTCAAAGTATGCGACTTTGGACTGGCGCGCAGCGTGAAATCGTCCGGTGGGAAAGACATCGGGATGATGACGGAGTATGTCGCGACTAGATGGTATCGCGCGCCTGAGATCATGCTGTCCTTCAAGATGTATACCAAGGTATCCATGACGCCCTCCATTTGGAGTGCTCCTCGTTCTGATAAATGCCTTCGCAGTCCATCGATGTTTGGGCAGTAGGGTGCATCCTGGCGGAGATGCTGACCGGCCGTCCCCTCTTTCCAGGCAGAGATTACGGCCATCAGCTCGATCTCATTCTCGACATCATTGGCACGCCAACGCTCGAGGAATTCTATAACATCACGTCTCGTCGCTCCAGGGATTATATTCGCGCTCTGCCAATTCGTAAGCGGAGACCATTCAGTACACTGTTCCCGAAGGCATCTCCAGAAGCCATTGACTTCCTGAATAAGACCTTGGTAAGCCGTTTCACTCGCTGATATACTGCCGATGCTGATAGATTTTAGACTTTTGATCCTAAAAAGCGTCTGACAGTGGATGAGGCCCTTGAGCATCCGTTCCTGTCTTCTTATGTGAGTTATTTTCCAGTTGCTGTTGCCTCGATTAGAGCTGAAGGATTTGCATGTCAGCATGATCCAGACGATGAACCTGTCGTTTCCTCCCTCGATCCCGACTACTTTGAGTTCGACGGTAAGTTTGACTATGATAATCACTGTGCGGAGTGCTGATGCATCGCTTTACTAGACCATAAAGATGCGCTCAGCAAAATCCAACTGAAAGAACTTCTGTACGAGGAAGTCACATCGTTCATCCCGTCAATCTAGTCTATCAAATTGCGCACATTAATATCTTATTTATCTCTATGCATTTTATCTGAACTTGTTGAAACATTACGGACACTACTCGCTTCTGATTGGGAACCATGTATCACGCATCAAGGGTCTTGTACATACACTATCATCCGATTTCTCACGTCATATAGTTACTGCATCATAGAGCACACCTTTTGTCACGACACGCAAAAGTCGAGCGAACGGAGGATGAATGGGTAACCGCAAGATTATGAATTACAGAGGTGACAGCGGTACTAGCGTTGACATGGACATATGAAAACAATGACGGAGAACAAGGGTGCGGTTGCGACATTGAACAGTGAAGTGAAAGGATCCGATGGAGTCAACAAACGTATGGGCAAGCGCCCCACTAACCTCTTATCTCGCCCAAAAGCCGGTGGCGACGCCTTCAACGCCAAAGTCGCCAAATCTGGTGTCTGCCTCCAATTCAGTGCCGTACATCGTTCGGCGCATTGGTCCCGCAGGTGTATCCTCGACTCTCATGGACGTCATGCCTAGTCCATGACCAACGTCGTTGCTAGATACCTTCCGACGAACGCCGGCGCCTTGATCGTGGTCGAAATCGAGCATGTCGGCGAGACTGGGTGGCGTTCCTAGAAGGTTAGGGTTGATACCAGAGTCGAGAGTTGTTATCGTCGAGCCAGATGGATTCCTGCTTCCGGGAGGGGTTCCGAACGGATGAAAAGGATCGTTGCGCTCGATCCTGCCTCCGCGGTCGATACGATGACCATATAGGGCTTGAGTCGGTGCTGGACTAGGCGAGTGAGGGGGCTCCGGATAAGGGAAATTGTTGGAGATGGGCGATCGATCTTCTGCTGGCATGGAGCCCGAGGCAGCGGGCGTCGATGTCATGGGAAACGAACCAGAAAGCGGAAAGGTGAAGCTAAACGGGCGCTGGTTTTCAGTGGCGTTAGCGGTGCTGGTCTTCGGTCCAGTTCCGCCTGAGCGACCTGGAGGGTTGGTAGCGGAGTCGAAAAAAGCGAAATCATCTTCGGTGATTTCATCGATGGATACGGGGGCAACTGTCCTAGGGTATGCGCGGCTCAGCTCCTCAGGGCCTTCGAAAACGCTGAAGGTCGGGCGGACTGGCGGCATGTCACCGGCCTCATCTCCTATTGCCGATCGCGACGCTGCGCCCTGCGCTGCTGAAGGACCGGCGACGAGTGGCTGACTTCCGTCAGTGGCACCTTCCAGCTTCGCACGCTTCTTGCCCGGGCGTAATACCACTTTGTCGAGTTCCTCCTGGGCCATATCTCCTTCCTTGCCGACCTCCACAGTGCCAGTGACGTTACTCGCATCTGACCCTCTCCGTCGTTTCCCCAAGGCGCCGGAACCGCCCGTTGCAAGATTCGACTGGGGTTGGACAGAAGGCTGTTCGAAAGTGGCGGGGCTGTGTCGAGTTGACCTAGCGTACCCCGGAGATGCAATTGGGGCAGAGGGTCGCAAAGAAGTCCTGTCACCGGCAGGCAAGCTGGGAAATCACGTCACAAATGGCTGGGGGCAAAGACGGAGGGAGTACCCACCTGGACATGGCAACCTGAGGCGGACTGCCAGAAGGAATGCTAATGGGTGTAGAAAGATTCATTGGTTCGTGAGGTGTGGGCTCTGCGCTCCTGCTCCTGAGAACGAGACCAAACTCGGTTTCCAGCCGTTCCAAGGACGCTCTCAAAAGCTTAATCGTCTCCGCTTGTCTTCGGTACTCTTCAACTTCAGTTTCAAGAGTGCGTATTCTGCTTTGCAAACCCCCAACTTCGCGGATATGCGTTGAGGTGAGCTGTTGCAATTCGTTCTGCAGACACGACACGCGCTGATGGAGAGGTTGTATCTGCCAAAATGGCATATCAGTGCTCGTCCTGTGGCGTTGATTTGAAGAAAGTCTTACTTGGGCTTGCACCGTCGCTTGAACTTGGTCGAGCTGAATGGACGATGGAGGTTTGATGGTGACAGTGTCGTCAACGGTGATATGACTGGGAGGAGATGGTGCGCGTTTCTGCGTTTCAGCCATGGGCTCTGGTGGTGGGGGACTGGCAGCTGTAGACGACATCGCATTAGAATCCAGCATACATGTCAACATGGGTCGGCTGCGCTCACAAGGCTGCGCAGCAGGTTCGGGTTCTGAGAGATCATGACAAAGGGTTAAGACTATCAAGATGCTAGGTGCCAGTGAACGCACCTTCTTGAATTGTCTCCTCCATAGGCTTCACACTGCGGCTGCTCTTCGCGCGCCTGCCTCTACTAGAGGATGCGCCTCTGGTGACAGCTCGCGCTCCTGATCCGCCAGCGACAATTGGTCTACCTACACCGAGCTTCAGCTGAGCTTCCTTCGCCTTCCTAGTGCGTGTGGCTGGGCCCGGCTCGGGGGCAGGTGGTGGTGTAGGCTCTGCTTGAGACTCTGCAGGCCTATCTTCATCCTCGCTATCGGAATGGATGATCATGGAGCTCGTGGAATGAAGGCGGGATCGGCTGCTTGACGCGCGGCTGACGATCCGTGAGGATACTGTGCGCTGAGGAGGTGCCGGTTGAGGGGGTTGAGGTTTGAGGACCGGCTCGCTACGGCAATCCACGTGAGAGGGGTAGAGACAAGATTAGATTGGGAAGCTCACTTGGATTGCAAGAGTAGGTCGATAAGTGCTTCTGTCTTGAGATTTGCTTTGAGCCCGTGGTCCTACGAAACGCTGGAGGTCAGTATCAGTCCGAAAGGCAGGAGTCGGGTGGAAACAGACTTTGCAAAGACGCTGCAAGTCGAGTCGTTTCATGCTCTCCAGGGCTTGTCTGTTGAGCGGGGGCGTCATGGCTGAGTAGGTTGGAGCGGGATGAGGGACGGAGGGAAGAGATGATCAACGTTCGACTTGGAGAGCGACATGTAAACAAAAGGCCAAACAACGCGTGGACCTGCGGGCACGTGATGTCTGTTTCGAGGTCAGTTGTTCCGGTGGCTCTCCTCAGTTCAACTGACAGTTGTTCTCCTTGTGCGCTTGCTATTTCGTTCCTTCCTGCTCTCTGTACGCTTAACATATGGGGTTCTGCAGACGATGCGGTGATATCGTGAGTGGTCCCAAATGCCGTTGCGGAGGTACCGCTGTCGGTGCGTCTCTACGCCTCACTTTCTCCCCGATCCCCCAGTGGTAACGTCTTTTTAGCTCCTGTCCTGCAGTGGAACCAGCGCGACTCCAAGGAACCTGCCTCTGATAGGTGGTCCAGAACTTATGTTTCCAAACAGACGTCTCCAGATCGCAACAGTTCGTCTGCTGCCGATGATCCGTCCTCGAGCTCACCCGTCAAACGCTTCTCCAGCCCCACGACCTCCCTTGGTTCACGTGTTTCTGCTCATATTGCGTCCACTACTTTATCACGACCCACCTCTCCCCTCAAACACGCGTCAACTTCCCCTCCCCCCGAAGCACCTGACATCCTGCCTTCCCCATACACTTCCGAACTTACTAAAGTTTACGGCTCTGTCCTTCAGCCCAAGGAGAGCTTGTCGAGCTTTCGCTGTCATGTCTGCTCTGCGGAATTTCCCCCTGACGCGACCATCTATCCTGATCCCGTTGACCAGACCGGCACGCGCTTCATGTGCCGCGCTTGCTTCATCGTAAACGGCGGTTCAAGGGGCGATTGCCCCTCCTGTCATCGCCCCGTTCTCATCCTGAAGAGTGAGGGTGGCTTCGTGGAGAATGCCGGAAGGGTGTGGCATAAGAAGTGCTTCTCTTGTTCTGGCTGTGGCAAAAGCATCGGCGACAACCCTGTCGTTGATCTGCTAGGTCGACCCTCCTGCAACGACTGCTTGGACACATGCCTACAGAGAACGGACAGCCCACGCCGACACGACAGCTTAGTCTCGGACAAGTTGGACGATTCGGACAAGCCAGGAGCCCTCAAGACGGCTCGAAGGCGTAGTCGCGAAGGGTCGCCGGCCATGGAAGAACTAGAGCTACGACTTGGCATTGCGAAGAATAAGGTACCCGATCCCGCTTTGAGTACTCCACAAAAGCTGGGAAATACCGGAAGATATTCCTTGGCCACCGACGTACTTGAGCATCATCTAGAATCGCGGACCAGTCGAGACACGACGCCTCGCACCGAGCGACTTGCCTTGGAGTCTGCGAATCGAAACTCCCCATCTGCCCCTTCTCCACGACGCGTGCAAGCTACTGAAGATGGTAGCCCCGTTCGCGAACGGTACAGTCGTTACAGCAGTCCTGGTCTTGACTCTCGTCGGTCGTCGATTGTTGGCAGTCCGCGTCCTGGTGAGAGTCCGAAACCCACTCAAGAAGCGATCGAGGAAATGAAGAATCGATTCCTTCGTCAAGCTGGCTCTCCTGTGCGCCAGGACAGCCCATCATCGCTACCACCCTCCACGAATACGACACCACGGCCCATCCGGGAAAGCTTTACTTCAAACACTGCCTTAGGATCACCAGTAGGAACTAAAGGTTCACCAATCTCCAGAATACCCATTCGTAGTGGTCGCCTATCGGACTCGTTGAGAACGCGTAGTTCAATCTCGTCCCTCAGACAGGACGCAGAATCCGTCTTATCGATGGAATCCATTCCATCGACGCCTGAGCTTGGTTCGGACTTTTCTGACACTACCACTCACTCGTCAGGGACTTCATCACCTCCCACGTCAATTTCGTCATCTCAGCGTGACGATGATGTCTTCAGCTCGTCTGGGATGTCCAGTTTTTCAGAGTCTGACAGCTTTCGTGTGGCGACAAACATCACGGGGGAGACAGTCCTTTCCAGTGGCTCATTTTCCAAGATTCCCTTGCCCAAGGCGTCTAGCATACCCAAAGCGTCTCATACAATTGCGGAGTTGTCCCCGTCCCCCACAGGTCCAGATCCTTCCGCGAAATGTGCGAAGTGTTCCCTTCCACTCTTCAACCTCAAGAATGGAGGGCGATATGTTACAGTCCCGGAGCCCTCTTCTTCCGGCACACCACCTAAAGCATATCACACGCAATGCTTCCGCTGCCGAATCTGTGATGGCGTGTTTGAAGAGAAGGAACGGGGGCAGGCTGTCTTCGTAAGAGGTGTAAGAGGTGCATGCCATCTTGACGTAGGTCCTCCTGAACAATCTGAATCTGCAGTAGCCTGATGCTGGCCTTGTTTGTAGTGTGCGCCGTCCGAGAAGATCACCATGCGCCCTGTCACCAGCTCCTCTTACGTTCCACCTCAGCCTCAGCGCGAATCGTTTAGCACAAATGTGACGGTCACAACGAAGCCACTGGCATCCTCCTCTTCGCCGTATTCGTCTAGTCGATACAATGCACCACTCACAAGCGCTCCATCAACTACGTTGTCTTTCCCTCGCTTCGGCTCTTCCACGTCGTGTCCCGGCTGCGAGCAAGCGGTGTCACCAATGGAGCGTGGCGTTGTTCCAGGGCCACAGAATACGAAGTGGCACGCTACGTGTCTAGTTTGTGGCGGTAAAGGTGCCAAAGGACACGGCGGGCGTAGGAAGGACGGCAAACCCGGGTGCCGCAAGCAGCTCGACAGCTCTGCGAAACGAGACTCCGAAATGGGCGCCGTGTGGTGCAGAGACTGTTTGGTGCGGACCCCGTTATCTATCACCGGCTGTTCTTGACTGATTCACACGTATTTGCGCCGCCAGTTGTTGCTTCCTGCGTCGATGCGCGCGGCCCAGCCCTCCCCCACCCGACAGGTCCCTCTGAAACCCACGCACACAGGCGGCTCCACTGTGAGCTCTGGGCCATTCAGCCGCATCACGGCGCAGAACACCGGGACAACGACCATCGCGCGGCAGTTCACCGGACACTCCGAGGGCATCTCTCGCCAGCTGACTGGCGGGGGGCTGAGCCCTACACGGCAGCTTACAAGCAGCCCCACCAAGAGCATCGGGCGGCAGTACACAGGCGGGAGCAGTGCCGGGGGCACGGTTCGGCCCAGGCCGAAATCTGTGATAGGCATGAGAGACGAGGGGAGGGGCATGTTCTTGGTGAGACAAATGACTGGTGGAGACTTGTGAAGATGTTTTAGTTTTCGTGGAGCGGGGAGGGCTTTGTCTTAGCATAGGCATGACAGGTTTCACTGGATACTTGACGACGAGAGGACGTTTGTATGTCATGCCATGTGTTACGATACTCGAAACATGCTCCATGATTGGTTGGGGCAGGTGCCGAGCAGGGACTTTGGACCGAGCCATCGGTGTCGTAAAGAGACAGTCAGGCGCCTGCAATTGCCTTGATCATGGACTCTCTCTTCTCCTTCCAGGCTTCAAACCTGCTCTCAGACTCGTCCGAGCGCGATCCTGTGGATCACACAGGATGCGGGCGCGATCTTTCTCGTACGTCCTTCCCTCCTTCCGCACTAATACGATCGTCGACCGCTGGCGCTGAACTTCCGCATCTGACGTCCCATCTCTGCCAAGAGCTGCATCACGGGCGCTGGCTTGCTAGAGCTACGATTGTCGCGGTTACATGGCCGCCACGGAGCTCGAAACCGCGCCTCGAGGCTCGCACTTCAGCTTGATGCCGGTGAGCTTCCCCTCCCAGCCTTATATTAACATTACGCAAAGCTCAAGTTTACAATTCAGTGTGTGCAAGCCCGACATATTGGGCTTCAACCGCGCCGACACTGTCGCGGCGGAAGAAGAGACGATCTCGCTCGATGATACCAAGTAGGCGAACGATGCTCGCCCAGCCCCTCAAGTTCCTCCATCGCCGAAGAACGACGCTCACGGAAAGCAGCACACAACCTGCGCCTGCCATGCTTCCCTATCCTCGAGATTCCAATTGAATGCAAGCCTGAGGACCGTACATGCGATCCCTTTACGGACACCGATTCTCCGGACGAAGAGGGGCTATTCCTCCACGACACGCATCAGGCGAAATGCAATCTCGGACAGATGATCAAATATGCTACCGCTCAGTTCTCCGCTCAATTCCGAGCGTTCTCTTTCTTGATCCTCCTGCACCCAAACTCTTATCGCCTCGTCCGTTGGGACCGAGCGGGAGCTATTGTCACCAAACGCATGAGTCTGGGGAGCGACGGCCAATACCTCGCCGAGTTCTTGTGGAGTTTCGACCACATGACTCCCGAGTAGCGTGGACGGGACCCCACGGTCTGTAGGCCAAGCAAAGCAGAAGCTGACCTGGCTCAATTTTTCCTCGAGTCGGAGCTGTGCGCGAATACCTGGAGGACATGAATGGCCGGATTGAGGTGCCCTTCACCACGCTGCACAAGTTCCATGTCCACGACGAGAAGACGAACAAGGATCATTACTTTATTGCCCCGAACCGTGGTGGTACACGTATGCGCCCACAAGGAGGTGCACGTTCGGATACATCGCCTTCGATCTATAGACGCGGAGCTGGGTCTACCTCAAGGACACCTGGCGCGCTGACGTCCCTGACATCAAACCCGAAGGTGTCACCTACCGGCTTTTGCATAAGCATAACGTGCATCGCGGGTCTGGTCTGTTCTGAAGATGTAGGGAACCAGAAGACCCGGACGTAGGGATTCAAGGCGAAGCTTTGGGCGATCGGTAAAGTACGAATAATTGCGCACGTTCACTATCGGATCGTGCTCGATACTATCGGCCGCCCATTGAAGTCATCCAAGTCGTCTCGTGAGCTTTCCGCCTCCGTTCGACATGCCATTGAATGTGCGTATCCTTGTTTTCCTGAGCTTGTTGTGTTGTTGAATGATATCTCCTTTCTTCAGCTTACTGGGTCGCCTATTCGGTAGCGCATATTTTGCACCGAGATGTGAGCGGCGGGAACATTCTCATACGGAAGAACAAGAAAGGCGATGGGTATGAAGGTCTGCTCATCGATTGGGAACTGTCCAAGTCCGTTGACCTGACCGTGTCACCACGGGATTGGAGGATGGTAATTAATACTCGACACTTGATCGCGTTTGCTCAGAGCGCTCACTTATGGATCCTGCAGGGAACGTGGCAATTTATCGCTTCAGAAATCTTGGATAAACCCGACATCCCGCACGAACTCCGCCATGATTTGAAATCGTTCTTCCATGTTCTCCTGTATCATATTCTGCGGTATGCCCACTCGCTACTGCAAGCAAAACTAGAAAAAGACATGATGGCGGTGTTCGACGACTCCTTCTGGGACGATAGGCTCGAAACATTTCGAGGAAGATCCGAAAAGCTAAGTGTCTTCGATGATAGGACCTTCCCCCAGAAACAGCTTCGTGAATATCTCAAGCCCCCTGTGCTGAGGTCATCAAGGAACTTCGAGCGAATTTTGGATTCATCTACGACGATCCAAATAAGTGGTCCTACCATCAAAGCCTCCTTCGCCTTCTTGTCCAATTCCGAGAACGTCATAGGTCTATTTGATAAGCAACTCAAAGAGACTGATTGGCCCGCAGACGACGCCGGTTGTGACAATCTGGCGGAAAGGACCGGGAAGTGTGTAGGAAAATCGGTAGCATACAATCATGGCAAGCGGATGCGATCGTTGGAGCAAAGCTCTGACGGTACACCCCTCCTCAGCATCACTCCATTCTATTCCTCCTTGCCGGGACTAGCAGAGGAGAAGTAGGCGACTGAAACGGTATTCTTGCGTTTAGAAAGGAGTGGATTATCTAGATTTGAGTTCATCGCTGGATTGAATTGCATGCACCACGTTGTCATCTATGCGCTATTTATTATGTTTGCTATGAACTAGGAATATTATATGCTCGTTTCCGCTCAGTCTGCAGGATCCATCCTTTTCCCTTATTATATGCCTTTAGCTAATCCACATCTTTAACAGAGTAAACTTAATTTCCCATGTGAACCCTTTTCCCGGTCTGTACTTGTAGGATAATAGAAAGCAGGAAATAAAGAGTATAGGGGGGATGACTATTTACAAAGTCTGCCATGGATGACTAACTAGTTCTTGCACTGACTTAAGTGCCTGGTATCGGACATTAGAATCTTCGTGTGACATGAGCTCCATCACACGAGTCTTCGCGCCCAAATCAACAAGCATCCTGACAAAATCCTATGAACACAAGACAACGGACTGAAGACAGAAACTTACTTCTTGCCACGCTCGTAGTGTTTTGCATATTGGCCGAGGTCGTGAGCCGCCACAGCCAGTACAACGGGGTCCGTTGACTCTCGCAAAAGCTGTATAAGTTGGCTGAAAGAGTAGATAAATAGAGTGGAGGCTGGCTGAAGCACGAAACATACTGAAGGCCCATGTAGTCGTGTTCGTTGAATTTGACAATGGACATTCTCCAAAATGTGTCGGAATCATGCACCGGAGACCACGTCAGATGCCCAGACGTCAGCTCCGAGTTATACTCATCCCACGTGCTGGAACTGCTATCAGCACAGCACACTGACACTCGTTCGATGACTAAAGCATACGTCAGCCTCTCAGACCGGGACCTAAGTTCATCTTGAAGGTATTGTATGTCCTCCAAGATATCTTCGTCTGACCACTTCCGCAACGCAAGATTGTTACAGAATGGAAGCAGTTCGGTAGCGAGCATGGTTGGAAGGTTTGCAGAAGGAGCTTTCGACACGAGATTCTGTTTGACTAGTTCAGCGATGGGCACAGTTAAAGGGCAATAACAGCACCTTTAGCATAGCGATGATTACTCGGATAACCTTCTCCTTCACCGCTGCTTGGGCGATGTCAACGACAACTGGTATTAGACCGTACTTCCTGGACGCAGATGAAACATCGCACATAATTCTAATTGAACTCCCGTAACTCACTTATTTATTTCTTCGGCAACTTCTTGTTCAAAAGTGAGTAACCAAAAGCAGAAGGCAATTTGATAGTTCATCTGGGGACCAGAGTTTGATTTCAAAATATCAATTAGGCTAGTTCAGAGTCAACACAGTTCGGATGCTTATGAGTAAACCGACATACGCATGGATCAGGTTCGGCATAGACCAAATAGCTTTGCGGACCTCAGTTCGCGGAAGTAAAACTTCAAGACACTGTACTGCGATATCCCGCTTCTGCGGTGATGAAATTTGAATGAAGGAGGATGCCAAAATGTGAAGGAAGGCTTCTATATGAGGAGAATGGACTGTCACCGAATCTGAACTGAATTGGTACTGGCATTAGTTAATGCTATAGAAGCCTGGAACAAAAGTCGCATGCCTCAAAAGTAGTGTCAGGATCTGTGCTGCTTTCATTTGCACGAAGTCGTCTTGTGTCTCAAGCCCACTATGCAGCATTCCATCAGGTCATCAAGAAAGCGGCATGTCAAAATCGCAGACAGACCGAAACAAGGGTCCATATGGCAAGTCAGAATCCCAGTCACATGCTGCGGTGAAGAACGCCACTCGTTCGTCATGATCTAGGGTTAAAATTATGATGTAGGTCATGGCCGGTAAGGCCACAGGCGTGTTGAACGAACGTACCAGCTAAGGCGTCTGCAATCAGGACGAGGACGCATTGCATAGTGTCAATACGCTGCAGCTTCTTGAGCAGTTGCAGATATAGCAGCACATAAGTCCGCCCTTCGGACAACAGGATCGACTCCGTTTTGGCTTTGGGCTGTCTATCCACCTTCTTTATTAAATTCAGTTCTTCCATGTTGATGAGTCCGGCACGCTGATAACCCTAAAAACAAGTCAATACCATCGTACATGCCAAGAGAACGGCCCTACCTCCCATGGGACGTACTTTGTCCTGATCTTTGCGGACAACTCCTCCATATAGACGGTTGAAACTGAAGATAGCATCATCCTGGTAGTTGCCTTTGGAGTCGTGTGTCGTAGGGACGACCGAACCGCGTCGTGAGCTAGCCGGTGGCGCCACAGCCACAAGGTTCCCACAGGGCTCTTTCCGCTCTCCCTCGATATCTTCGATATCTCCTCACTCTTCTGCTATGCTATAGGACAGGGATACTACATATATATAACGTGCGCTACGCTACTAGTGTTTTCCCTAGTCGGAGTTCCAGAGAACCTGCGCTGGTCGCAGTCCGGTCGACACCCCATGTCGCTTCCGGTTAATTGCTTTTCAAGGTCCTATGGTGGGAGCGGCGAGGGCAGAGCTGCGGCCTACTACCATTAAATACTGATAAGGTATGTTGATTGCATTCAGATTCAGAGCGCTGATATGTTACAGAGTTAACTTACAGGGATGTTAGGCAGCACGAGAGCTTCCAAGGTGTATATCGTGGAGGGGCTTGGCAGCAGCGCCAGTTCGCTGCGCTCGATCTTTGCTGCCCTTTGCCGCACTTGCATCTTTTTGTCGCCTTAGATGAGCTTGTCAAGTTTGACACCTGATGGAGATGGATGAGTACACCGGAGGTACTCAGATCAGGAGCCAACTGACCTCTTTTGTCAGATAAGCTCCCGGACGCAGTGTGCACTCTTCCAACGATGGATGAGGACATCATCATCGAGTACAAGCGTACAGTACCACATTTGTGCTTTGATCTGTACTACGCTCTGCCCATCCGCCCATCACGCTCCCTAATCTTCGATTTCTGGAGACGCTCCTTTGTACCCATCGCCCGAGCAAATCACCGCGTTGCAATCTATATCATCAGTGCTGAGTCCGGGTCCTGCACACAGAAGGCATCTGATTGACGCCCCGTTTAGTCGATACCTGCGTTGGTTGGTCAGCCATGGACTCATCGCTGCTCGTATAGTCTACATCAAGGTTGCATCAAGAGGGAGGTGACGCCGGTGGTCAGTGGCTCTTGTGTTCTCAGTGGCTTGGCGAGATCTGCACTCGGCGCCCGGCCACACATCTGTTTGTGCGCTGACCTTGCGTTGTATAGGAACGAGCAATACTACGACCTTATCCAGGAGACTGTCCCATGCCGGTAACATTCCCAAGCAGCCCATGTCTGGCGATCCTCCGTGTACGTCCTCTCGTCGTTCTTTTGATCATGTACTCGCTCGGACTCGTATCGCAGGACAAGTGCTGGCGCAAATGATGCCGCTGCTCATGATGTGAGGCGCATACCGCGTTCGCGCTGGGAATCCAGGCCCTACAAGTCACAGCTCGATGTCCAAGGGCGCGACCGTCGAGGAGTGCGTCACGGTGCACTTCCGTGGGACGCTCAATTCGACGTCCGTGTGGCAAGACAACACTAAGGACCTCGAGTCCTGGGTACAGTTTATCAAAACCGACCAAACACCGAACATCATCCCCAAGCTTACGGATTAGCCCGGCTTCTGGTGATCTGGCGTGTGGCTGCTGCCATTCCGAGATCTGGTGTTTGCTACTCCTTCTCCCTCAATTTGAATAGGTTTTGGAAGTCAATATGATGTATGGTCATTGTCCATATCGTATTCATTGTTCATCGATACCATTTACAATTGTCGACTGCTGTAATTGGTCCAGGTGCCCATGGCAAATGTGAGCACACTGTGGGCAAGGTCCCATGGGAATTTTGGGAATATGTTGATATCATCGTGGTTTTCTGGATAAAAAAGGAAAGCATGGATTTATACAACAACATTTGTTTCAAACTGCTTATGTCCTATGCAATGTCTTCAACATGTGCCTATCTGACAACATGGTATTCACCCTGTGATTACATGTATGTTTGGCATGTGATCAGTGATCACATTGCCATGTTCACATGCATCAAATGGGAGTTCTCATTTTTGAGTGAATTAGATTTCAGTTTTGGTCATTTCCCTCTTATGTAAGTCTTTGTCCAGGAATTCAGCCATAAATCAGTGTTAAGCCCTGAATTTCATGGGTCCTTGCCTGCAGTGGCATTACCATGGCTTTGTCCCTGGTCCTTGTCATGCCTAATCCATCCAAAGCCTATCTTGTAGAGGTCGATGCTGTCACGAATTGCTCCATTTCTCTCTACTCTTCTCGCTTCCATATGTGCATCACATCAGTCACATGCCCCCATTGCCCCATCACCTGCACATTTCATCACATGACCTGGCTCTTTCCTTATCTATACCCTATACCCTGTTCCCCTTTCAGTCACTATTGTTCTCGTTCCCATTGTCTGACCCATCCCTGTGCCCATTGTCCTTTTCCCATTGTTCTCCCAGTACTTATAGGCTCGCTGTAGCTCACCTGTTTCCCTAGACTGTCCATCTCGTCTGTACCGTACTGTACCTGTTATCCAGAGCACTGCGCTGCTGCTATTGATCCTCACTCTTGTCTCTATCTCTCTTGTGTTTGGTTGGTGACTTGGGCGGCACTCCTGCTGTCTTCGACCGAGTCTCGACACCTGGACAGTCTCTCATATGCCTGCCTCACCATTTCTTATCTGCCCATCATATCTTTCCAAATCCAACTACCCCTCGACACTAGGGTTCGACACGAGTGCACTCGCAGGTGACCCAGATCCGAACCCGCGGGTTTTTGACCTATCCAAGGTGCTGACCCGGATCCGGATGGGTTTCAGCCACCGGGTGATCCGGAGTCGCGGATCGGGTACCTGTGACATCACGGGTCACCCGCAGGTCGGTCGGTCCTTGCTACTTACCATGCACTCTCCCCTTCATTTCTTCGCCTTCATCCTTCGCTTTCCACCATATCGCTTCGACGCAATAGCAGGATAGGTCTTGTAGAGGTTAGACAAGCTTTAGGTGCGTCACAAAACTCGTTTATTCCATTGTTCTATACTGATCTCGGGAGTCTCGCTCGATGACGAGCAAGACTCTTGTTTTCTCGTCGTTCTTCTCTAGGTAATTATAACCCACCGTTCTTTGACACCCCACCTCACCTTGCGCGCCATTAGCTTATCACCCGTTGTCTTTCGACCATTCCGACTGGTACCTGCCACACCCTTGTCGACACGTTGCCCCCCGCACCGCGGCCCCAACCCACATCTCTAAGAGCACGCACGGCCCTGACAAAGCGCGTGGAAGTCCAGTGACCGCCAACAGCGATTTGGAGCCTCGTTGCTGTAGCAACGAGGCTCGATTATTGTTCGTTCATCGCCCGCACGGTATCGCATGCGCTGACTCCGTCATCGCGCCTGCGTCCCTCTCACCCCCACACATCCCCCCCAGTTGCCCGCAAACAGCTTTGCACACGTGCGCAGCCCGCGCGCGCGCACGGCCTCAACAGCCATGCACGCACCCGCCTGTGGCTTCAGCTGCCCGTGCACAGCCATGCGCAGTCTTGACGGCGCAAACACGAGCGCGGGCAGCCCTAACAGGCCTCCGCCCTCTCCGCGCCGCCTTTCCGCCCTCCCTCAGCACCCTCAGCGCCGCCTCTGCGCCCTCCGCGCCGTGTTCGCGCTTAGCGCCGTCTCAGCGCCCTCCCACCACGTCTGCGCTCGGCGCCATGTCTCCGCCCTCGGCGCCACGTCTCCCCGTCCTCTGCGCTGCCTCAGTGCCCTCCGCGCCGCGTCAGCGCCCTCCACGCCGTGTCCGTGCTTGGCGCCGCGTCAGCGCCCTCTACACCGCATCTGTGCACTCGGTGCCTCGTCTCCGCCCTCGGCGCCACGTCTCCCCGTCCTCCGTGCCGCCTCAGCGCCCTCCGCGCCGTGTCTGCGCACTCGGCGCCGCCTTCCCACCCCCCGGCGCCATGCCACTGCTCTCGGCACCACACCTGCGCACTCCTCGCGACTATGTGTGGAAGGGTCGGCGGCAGGCAATGATAAGTTAGTGTGGGCGGGATGCAGTATGCCTCGCATATGTAGATTAGCATTGTTTATGTGCATATTGTATGATGAATATACCTTTGATTTAAAAAAGAATTAGACTGCAGGTCACCCACAGGTCACTCGCAGGTCAAGGCATTTCAATGAAGCCTTGACCTGGATCTGTGCAGGTCTCAGCCACTGGGTGATCTGGACTCGTGGGTCAAATACCTGTGGGTCAATTTCGCAGGTATACCTGTGCTGACCCACGGGTGACTCTGACTCGTGTCGGTCCCTACTCGACACCAATATCTTCACACAGTCCCGACACCCACATCATCAGCCGCACCTCCCATTCCTCATCGAAAGCACCATCATAACAGACGTGCACCTCTGCATCCAACCCTACATGGAGAAAGCAGGTTGGAAAGCAGACAGAGTTTGGTATTGATTGAAATCGTGGAAGCCACATGCAGGTGCTGTCTCCATCGCTCTATATGTGCGAATTTGAGTCGTCTTTCACATCAACACCCAGACGTTTGTGGCTTGCATCTCTGACACTGCCTATCACCATCGACGCCCTGGACATGGATCTCCACTGATCATTCCCCCTTCGACACCATTCTCCTTCCAAGCTCACAGACTCTTCACCCTGAAACCTTCCCCTGATCCCGTGTGGGCCTACGAGAGAATAGGCCGATCCTTTCTTCGCTCCCCATATGCCGCTGACACCTTGACCCCTCGACTCCTCGGCTGTCGCCCCGTTACGGCAGACTTTTTCTAGATAACCACCATTGATTCCCTGGACCCCCGCTCTTTCCAAATCTCCGAGCCATTCCTGCTCAGAATCTTTGAATCCCTTGAAGACTATTTTGTCTACACCCTTTTGGGGATCACCAAGGTTCATTTTGATCACCAGCACGACCACCCTGACCAGTGGTATTTTTAGAGTGTAACAACTACCTGTACCTGGAGGCAAACAACTTCAACATTGCTGAAGAAGAATACCACTGCATCCACCCTACTACACCACCGATCCCACCTCAGGCTCCCCCCATCATTGACTCTCCCCCAACTCTTATTGAACCGGACTCAGTACCACTAGGGATCACCTACAACGACACGACCCAGAAGTACTATGCATACTGGTCCAATACCAATCGACAGGTTGTTGGGTGGAGATGGAACCTCATAGAGAATCATGATCAGTGGTTTTGGCAGGCCAGTAAAATCTTTCTCACCGACACAGAACTTGCTCTCTCTCAGTTAGTCTTGACACAGCTCGAACAAGATCAATGTACTTGACAAACTACCCTTCAGGCCCCATCGCCTGCTGTACCCTCCTTGTTTACAACCCGTTCGGCCCCACCGGCAATCTCCACCGTCCCTGCTCCCCCTATCCACATCACCCCGGTCCCCTCTGTCTCTCAACCTGCTGTCGCTGCTCCTCCTGTCAAACCCATCGCCAATCCACCTTCTATCCCAGTATCTGCTCCCCCTCCTCCCATCGACATGTCTACAGGCGAGATTGGCATAAAGCCCACCCCATTTGAAGGGGATCATTCAAAGTCCAAGGAGTTCAAGCTCCGTATCCGGTTGTTCCTCTGCGCTAATGGCACAAAGTACAAAGATGATTCAGCAAAGATCTCGCTGTTTCTGGACCTCTGCCAGGGGCCTATTGCTGGTACTTGGGCAGTACAGCGTGCTGAGGAGATCCTTGACAATGATGAGACCAAGTTAAAGAAACTGGCTCATACAGGCCGTTTCGAAACTCTCAACGATCTCTTCACCCACTTCAACACCGATCTCTCCCCCCTCGATGCCACCACTGAGAACCGCAATGCCCTCCATAACCTCAAAATGGGCACACGACTGGTGATGGACTACATCACTGAATTCGAGACCCACGCCCCCCACACCGGTTACAATGACAAGGCCCTTATCCAGTGGTTCAAGGTGGGCCTCAACTCGGCACTGCTCAATGACTGCATGAGCACCTTCCCCATGTCCAAGACGTTACCAGAGTGGAAAGAAAGGGCGCGCAACAGGAATGCAGCATTTATAGAATGCTCGAGGTTCCAAAAGAGTCGCCCCTCGACAGGGAAGCCACCGGTGAGCAACCGCTCCCCTCAGTCCACTTCCACTAGCCGACCTTGTACTGTGACTGCTGCAGAGACCCGGCTCCCTTGCCTCACTGAGCAAGACCGAGAGCATCTTCGCCGTGAAGGAGCATGCTTCCGGTGCCACCAGAAAGGACACATGTCTCGCGACTGTGTCGCCAACTCCACCCCCAGCATCAGAGCACTAGAAACTGGCCCAGCCCCGGGAGTAGCTCAACAAGACCAATCGGAGACTCTCGACGTCCCGCCCATCAACAGGTCCATCGCCAACCTGTCCGCGCGGCTGCAGGCATTGAGTGCGGAAGAGAGAGAAGAGGCCCAGGCTGCATTGAAGGACATGGTAGCGGGTTTTTGAGATGCGCCCCAGCAATGTTGTCTGGTGGTGGCACAAGGACTTTCTTTGATCCATCGAATCGTTTTTCTGTACTATCTGAACTCTGTGAGCAATCATATCCATCGTCCCTGCACATGTCCGCTATCATGCCCAACCGACAGACACCGTCCATTATGCTCCAAGTCAAGATTATCTCCATCAGGAAAAAACCCCTATCTAATTAGAGGATAATAGTTAGCAATTAGCAGATATTAGCAGATAATCTGATAATTGGATAATGTGGATAATTTCTGCTAATAATTTAAGTTAATTATCTTGCTATCTGGATAATTCAAGATAATTTAGTGGAGAATTAGAACAGCTAATTTGAGATAATTGTCTCTAAGTAGTGGTAATTGTCTGCCATAAGCATCTGAGAAAACCTACATAGATATATAATACTATATACTCTACATAACATAACTAAGCACAAAAAGTTTGGACTCAACATTCAAAATCACACAATCATTAGTGAGGAAACATCAAATGACTTCATTGTAAAACTATACAGACAATAACTAAGATGGTATAATATAAAGACTATAAGTATAGACACTACCAAAAGATCACCAAAAGTTAAATTCTTACAAGAGACTATGAGAAAAGCTTACCAGAATAACAAAAAAACGAAAACCTAACCACTTAACAAAGACTAGTTAGTAATCAACACTAAAAGACTACAATATAAGACTCACCAAAACATTAGAAAAGCGAAATCTATTGAGACAGCATAAAGCATAAGAATGTAAGACAACTGTAGAAGGACATAAGAATCAAGCACTTACCTTGAGTAACCATAAGTAATGACAACGTGGCACAGATGGTTGTGGTACGAGAGAAAGAGATGACGCGCGACGTGCACGATAAATATGTGGACACATCGGAGTTTTCCGGGAACTGCCGAGCGCCGCGTCGACCGAAACGTGCGTCGAAGTTCGTCTCTTGTCTCTTACTGACTACTCCCCCTCACTCCCCTTCGCCATCCCCCTTCCTCTCTCTACCAAAACCGTCAAACGAAACACCGGGAGGGGGACCAGGATGTCGGGGGCATCTCAGGTGTGTAAAAAAACCTTTTTTCTTTGTTTGCTCGTACTAATAATATCGAGAGTATCGCTCGTTCGAGCGATACTCTTGATTTGCTTCTTCCCCGGGCCTCTCCCTTCCCCCTCGCCTCCCACCACCACCCCCGCCATCTCATTCGACCCCATCCGACCTCGCCGCCTCGCCGCCACGTCGCCAGTGCCCTATGCGCCCCCCTCCAGTGACCAGAGACACCCCGGTGACGACGACCCGGGATGGGCATGCCAGCGCACGCACGCGCATACGCTGCGCACGTCGCGCACGCTGTGCACGTCGTGCATGGCTGCTCGAGGCCTCGCCAATGCATCCCGCGCCCCCCGCACCTTACATACGTCCCCCGCGCCTCGCCCACGCCCCAACAATGCCGCCATCACGCCGCCAACGCAGCGTCACCGCCGCCGGCGCCACGCCCGACGCCCCTGATGTGCTGCTCGCACAGCGTCACCGCCGCCGGCACCGCGCCGACGCCCCCGATGTGCTGCTCGTGCAGCGACGACGTGCCCAACGCCCTGGCGCTGCTGCCCATGCCGCGCTGACGCGCCCAACGCCCGAAGAAGTGCTGCGCCCCAAGCCCGGACCATGCTCCACGCGTCGCGCTTGACGCCGAACGCGCCGCGCCCCACCCCCCGAACGTGCCCCAAGCCCCGACCGTGCCCCGAACGCGCCGCGCCCCACATGCGCCCCACGCTGCGCCGCGCCCCACGGCCCCCGCGCTCCAAGGCCCGAACGCGCCCCCACTGAACGTGCCGTGCTCCACGCTAAACGTGCCGGGCGCCCCAAACGCCGAACGCGCCCCCCAACCGCGCCGCGCCCAGCGCCGGGCGCCCCAAACACCGAACGCGGCGTGCCCCATGCCGCGCGCGCAACGCCGAATGTGCCCCCTGACCGCGCCCCACGCGCTGCGCCCTAAGCCCTGACCGCGCGCTGCACCCAATGCGCCGCCCCCAAGCCCCGACCGTGCCCCAAGCCCCGACTGCGCCCCCCGCACCCGACGCCAACCGCGCCGCACGCCACCCACGCCGCGCCCCAAACCCCAAACGTGCCGTGCCCCAATGCCCAACGCCGAACATGCCCAAGCCCCGAACGTGCCGCGCCCTGAACGCGCCGCGCCCCCCGAATGCCCTATGCCCCAAACGTGCCGCGCCGATGTGTTCCAACCTGCCGAACGCCTGAGCATGGGCTTCCTGCGCTGTGCACAGGCCTGCCTCAACTTATCTACCTACTTTGTTGTGATAATATAGTAAAAACATTTGTAAATACTCCCATGAATACAACAAAATTTGAGATCAAAAGTTGGAGGCTCCTCCCATAGCTACCATAGCTTTGGCCCTCTGCTATGTAAATTTTAATTTTTTCAGATGTCATATAGTGGTGGCTATACAGTTGTAGATTTTTCAGATGTTAAGGTCATAGGCACTGAAGATAGATAATTATCTTGAGCTTATTATCTGGATAATTATAGAGTCCAGATAATTAGCCAAGTAAAAAAATTATCCTGAAAATTATCTTGAGGGTTTTTCCTGATGTCGACTCCGATCAAGAAACAAATCAACGCTGAAGCACTTCTCGACAGTGGTGCTGAAGGTATCATTATGCACCCTGAGTTTGCCAAGAAACATGACTTCCCCCTCAAAAAACTCCCCAACCCGTTCCCCGTCTGTAATGTGGACAACTCCGAAAATATCATGGGTTGGGTATGACACTCAGTAACACAGAACGTGCACATACATGCGCAAAACTCAGACTCCTACCATGAAGAAACAGCTGAGTTCTACCTCGTTGACATTGGCGATTATGACATTATCTTGGGAACAGACTGGCTTCAGGAGCATAATTCTGAAATTGATTGGACAGCCCAACATGTTGACATTACACGATGCCCCCCCTCTTGCATACTACACAAGCCTCCTGTTGAGAAGCTGTCATCTCGCACTGAACGATAACAACCAGCTGCTCGACCCCCCTCAGTCAGTACCTCGGCCTTGCCTGTTGCTCCACCTTGTCCCTCGCCTCTCCCACCCCCACAGACTCCCTTTGTCCCTGCTCCCATCCCAAAATATGTGGTCTCTGCTCGACAAGCTCAAGGGTGCCAAGGTGTTCTCCAAAATGGATGTCCGTTGTGGTTACAACAACGTCCATATCAAGGATGGCGATGAATGGAAAGCTGCCTTCAAAACCAATCGTGGCCTCTTTGAACCCATGGTGATGTTCTTTGGCCTCATGAATTCTCCTGCTACGTTCCAAGCAATGATGAATGAGCTTTTTAAGGACCTCATTGACACTGGCAAAGTTGTCATCTACATGGATGACATTCTCATTTTCACCAAAACCATGGAAGAACACCGCAAACTTGTCCGTCGAGTACTCCAAAGACTTCAAGACAATGACCTGTTCCTTAAGCCAGAAAAGTGCTCATTTGAGCAGACTTCTGTTGAGTTCCTTGGCCTCATTGTCTCTCATAACACACTCGCCATGGACCCTGTTAAGGTTGCAGGCATCTTTGAGTGGCCAGCCCCTCGTAACGTCAAAGATGTCCAGTCCTTTGTCAGTTTTGGGAACTTCTATCGTCGATTCATCCGTGACTTCTCCAAGGTTGCCCGCCCCATGTTTGACCTAACAAAGAAGAATCAACCCTGGATCTGGTCAAAGGACTGCCAACGTTCCTTTGATGGCCTTAAAGCTGCATTCACATCGTCTCCCGTTCTCATCATGCCTGACTCAACCAAAGCCTACCTTGTCAAAGTCGATGCCTCTGACTATGCAACAGGAGGGATTTTGTCTCAGAAAGGAGATGACGATCAGCGGCATCCAGTTGCCTACCTCTCTAAAGCCCTCACTGAACCTGAGCGCAACTATGACATCTACGACAAGGAACTTTTGGCTATCATCCGTGCGCTGGAAGCTTGGCGCCATTACCTGGAAGGTTCTCCTCATCAAGTGGAGATTTGGACGGACCACAAAAACCTCAAGTACTTCAAGTCGGCCTAGAAGCTGAGTCATTGTCAAGCTCGATGGGCCCTATTCCTTACTCACTTTGACTTCACCCCCATTCATAAGCCAGGAATTCATCACCGACCTGATGCCATGTCGAGGCGACCTGACCATAGAGAGGGGGTGACAGAGGACAACTCAGACCATGTCCTTCTTGATCCCAAGTTTTTCCAGATCCGTGCTACACGCCCTGCTACAGTTCAATCCATCGGTGACATTAGCTTGCGACTAAGGATCTGCGACACCAAAACCCAGGACACCGAAGTTGCACAGGCCCTTGAAACGATCCGTGCAAATGGTCCCCGCTCCCTGGCGAAGAACTTGCAAGAGTAGAACTATGAAGATGGTATCATCCTCTTTTGCGGAAAGGTCTATGTACCAGCCGACAAGGACTTACGACGAGACATTGTCAAAATGCACCACGACACTCCTATGGCCGGTCACCCGGGACGCTACAAGACATACTTGGGGGAAGAGGGCCGATGCTTCACATGGCAAAACGATTGCTTTCATTTTTTCTACAAAGGTGCATAAATGAGTAAACTTGCTTTTTGTTCCTTTGCATAGTGCAAACAGAGTCTCAGACAGCATATTTCATAAAATTGTTTAGCATCTGCACCTCCATGGTCTTAAGGTGACTGAGGCCTGAAATATTCAGTCCAAAGGAATGCTAGACTCAGCAAGGCTCCAGACTCCCTCTCTTATAGCCCCCCATCACTAGCTCTATGCAGATACTCTCAGTAGATGGACAGGGGAAACAAAACCTCCATGCCTCTAAGGCCTCAAAGCTCCAAAAATTGTGCCAAGGGCCTGGTTGTATGAGCTCCCCAGACTTTGCATCAGAAACTAGATAGAAGCTCAAAACATGAGTAGATGCCGCGCTACAGCCCTCTTAATGTGCCAAGGAGTGTCCTTGATATCCTCAAAATTTCAAGGGGATGGTTGGACACTCCAAAATGACTTTTGGTGAGCAGAAAGGTCCTAAAGACATACATTGAAGTGCAAAAATCTAGTTTCAAATTGATAGAGGGAAAAGAAAGATGCTGCACTGCAATATGATTTTTCCCCTAAGCCTAGCAAAATCACCGATAGAATGGGAACCAGAGGTCCAACCAGTTCATATGAAAGCTTGTTGGATCTGCATAATTTGTCCAAATTGAGGTGTTTCTGCCCTTGTAAGGATCAGAAAAGAACTGACATCTTGAGCTCCAAAATAGTCTAGCCATCAGAGATAGGCCATGGCAAAGATTTGATGAGCCAGGTCTTCTCCCAGTGTAAAAATATTGGAGATATGAGCCGAAGTGCTCATGATCAGATTAGATTAGATATCCTCTTTTGTACTTAAGGTGCTAGTTGTGCAATTGATGCCCCTGCATGTTTGCATGGGTTCCTTGCTAACCTAGATCCTTGCACTGCTAGAACCATGCTCATCACTGTAGAGCATTCTGTTCTTGCCTGCAGGCCACACGATGTGCACCATGTCCTGGCTCAGCACATGGACGAGCAGGCCTCACGCTCATCGATGTTGTTGAGCACGGCTTGGTATTTTGGCCATGTCACATCACACTTCGGCATATACACCAGCATGAACCATGCTCCTCCATGGTGTCGTGCTCATCAACAACAGCCAATTCCAATGCCTAGGGCAAAAGCAGTTGCACAACATCAGGAAAATTGGTTTTCTATATAACTTTCAGCCAATGCTATGGCTCCCATGGTAGTGCTATATACCCTATATATTTGGGTAGTACAGCTATAGAGCCCTATAAGACCTATCATAGTGTCTATAGCTGTTGGTGGGAGCTATATAGAGCTATATAATTATGAGTGAGAGCTATAGCAGCTATATAACACCATAAGGTTGTTATGAGTGCTATGACTCTTATCATACTATACTCAGACTCCAGAGATATACTAAGCCAAGAACCATCTCATGTAAAATTTATGAGTTCAAAGTATTTATATTGTTTAGTCAAGAGATAATAAACAGTGAATTACTGTAATATGCTATGTAGAAGTCAGAAAAATAGATAACAACTAAACCCATAAGAGGCCCAGAGCCCGTGCGTGACAGAGCAGGCACGCGCACAAGGCATCACGGGCCAGCACGCGGGAGACGCAGGATGTAAGTCCATGCGCAAGTGTGCCGCACAGCATGCGCGAGGCGGCGTGATGCGGCGGGCCCGTGCGTGATGCGGCGGGCCCGTGCGTGATGCGGCGGTCATGCGCGCAAGAGACACGTGGCGTGGTGTCTATATGCGAGGCAGCGGGCCTATACGCGCAGCACAGCGGCGGCGTGCAGCAAGAGGGGTCGGGGGAGCGTAAGGCAGCGAGAGATGTCAAGGGACACGCGCGGGACGCGGGGGAGGTGCGCGAGGTGCGGCAGCGGCGGCGGCGGGCATCGAGGGTGGCGTAAGGCGTCGGGTGCAGGAGCGGGGCCATGCGCAAGCCGTCGAGGTGCAACGGGCTCGTGCATGGGGTGCGGGGACCATGCGCAACACGACAGGCCCGTGCCCGATGCTACAGGCCTGCGTGCGAGGCGGGGCGGCAACACACAGCGCGAGGAAGACGGCTTGCGCACGGCCATGCGCGACGTGCGTGCATGCATTCGCTGCCTCGCGTGCCCGTCCCCTGTCGTGCTGCGCTGGTGCACCTGTCCTCTGTCATGCGCGATGTGCACGAGCCCGTCCGTGCGTGCCAGAATCAGCATGGGGCTGGACCATACGCCAGTCGTCCGTGCGCTGGCGGCCTTGTGTGCACGAGCGGGGCCGTGCGCATGCAGTCGGGGTGGTATGCAGCACCGGAGGGATCCCGCGCAACGAACGGGCCCTCGCACGAGACGGGGAGGCCGCATGCAGCGCGCCTGGCTCGCGCGCCACGCAAGAGCGCGCGCCCGCGGGCACGGCGAAGCCATGCGTGACGGACAGAGCCCGTGCGCGAAGCAGCGGGCTCGCGTGCGTTGTCCGGCGGGGTGCGGGTGCTGGCGCAGGCGGACGTGGACGTGGGCGTTGAGAGACGGTGTGCCAGCCCTTGCGGGCGTGATGGTGATGTCGAGGAAGTGGGCCAGCGAGGGAGAGGCGGCGGTGGAAGGCGAGAGAAGCGGGGGGCGCAGGAGGGGGGGAGAACTTGAGAGTATCGCTCGTTCGGAGCGATACTCTCTGCGTTAGTACGAAGAAAGAAGAAGGTTTTTTTCTACTCACCTGGGATTCCCTCAGCCCGTGAATACCCTCCTTCCGCCTTCGTTTTGAGGGAGAGAGGGGGAAGGGATGGGAGGAAGGAGAAGGGAGTAGTGGTGGGAGGAGAGTTCCCGCTTCGAACTTCGACGCATTTCGGTGGTTCAGCCACCGAGCGCGCGCGAGTTCGAATGTCTTCGAACCCAGTAAATCAAATCAATTAGTTAAAATTTCAGGAAAAAGACACTAGCTACCGTATACTACATTCATTCGACTGAATGAGAAAATTAAAGACATAAAGTATTACAAAGTCCCGAGCAGCAATATGACCTTAGTGAAGTCTGCAGCCAGCCTCTGACGCAGCGCCCGGCAGCTCGCGGGCCGAGTCGCGGCAGCCACATTTCGAGCTCCGCTCGCCACGTCTACATAAGGCGCGCGCAACGCGTATTGTCTCTCTCTTCCCTACCACTACCATCTCTCGTTTTCGACACCCTCGGTTGCTATTTCTTAAGGTAAGCTTTTGTTTGTTACATTGCCTAGTGTTTTTAGTGTTTATTGTTATCTGCATAGGGTTTCGCTTTTCTGCTCCTTAGGTAAGCCCTGCTCATAGTCTTATATCTTATATGTCTTATGTCTTATGTGTCTTATATATATATATATGTTTGTTAGTCTTTGGATTTCCACTTTTTATAACATTGGTATGTTGCAATCTTTTATTTTATGTTTGGTAGTCTCTTGACTCATTTGTTATGTTTGTTAATCTCTAGATTTTTGCTTTTTATAAATTTGAATACTTCTTTAGATGTCTATGCTTTAGTTAGCTAACTTTGTAGTGTAATTTTGCCCTTACATTTAATATATTTGTTGTTTGCGATTGTTCTCTATTGATGTGTGAATAATTTAATGTGAAAAATTTTGGGAGTAAATGTATAATATTATATAGAACCTAATAAATATATATGCTAAATTTCTACTTTTATAGTTGTAATAGTCATGATAGATGTATCCATTTGACATAGTTGACATCAATGTTATAGTGGCCATAGCTTTCATAGCTATGTCTCTTACCATAGCTTCATAGCTAGCTATGACAGCTATGATAGAACTATATAGCATCTCCCTTGAGCTATATAGAGCTATATAGCTCAAGGGGGTGCTATATGAGCTATGTAGTAAAGGGCAGTTCTATGGCCCTAGCAAATCTATGTAGTCCTTATAGAGCTATATAGCACCTACACATTTTCCTGATGAAAGATGTAACAAATGCTCCATAGATTCCTCCATTGTCGACAAGATCACGGCTTTCCAGCAGATGGCGATAAGACAACTTAATATCATTGCCTGAAAGAACACTGTCTATCTGTGTGTTGTGTATCACATACAGGCCCACTGTCCCATGTACACACTCTCATGCCTTGCATACAGGCTTGGCATCTTGCATGCCCTGTGCCACATATAGTGGTCCTGGCCTGACACCTTATATATGCTTTACTATGCCTTGTGCACACATGCTTTTGGTGTTGTGCAAGTTTTGATATCTTATTTATTTCATCTCTAATATTGTAGGTTTTTACTTATTCACCCTTGGCTTAAGATATCCATGCTTGAATATATTTTTGGATTTAAGTATGGTATGATAGGCTTCATAGTAGTGATAACAATCCTATGATATTCCTAGGTTACATCGAAAGTCACTGTATTGTGTGGCAAATTATGAAACCCTGATAACATATCCTCAAACTCACATTGCCTTCCAATAGTTGCTCCATCATAGTGCTAGACCAAATTTCTTTTTTTAACTTGAATATGGCAGGTCACCTGCAATTGCACTCATGTTGAACCCTATTGATAATATCTACCATATGTTTTCTTTATAAACTCCTTGTACAAAATCGAGTTTTTTATCATTTAATTCAAGATTTTTAATTTGAAAAATTTATTGCATGTAATATTATATCATAGATGCTTGAAATTTAGTTGTCAAGCATTAAATACATTTATTATAAATTAAAAAATAAGAACAAACAGAATGTCCAGAGGTGGAATTGAACCTACAACCTCATCAGACTGAGCCAGCCATGAAGAGGTATGTGGCTGTGCTCAACCATGGTATGGCCGTACCATGGTCCTGAGAACTGATTACATAATCAAAACTCAGTTTTGCAGTGCAACATCTCTCTGTTAGACTTTTCTTTAGATAGTTGTTGAAGCCAGTGGTGCCTCTACCAGTGGCTGCAACACTTTCAGGCTACTCTTCTCCATCCTCTGCAGTAAGGGGATGTATGCTCGGACCGAGAGAAGGTGTCTACCTGATGGCTGTGGCAGTCATCCTGTACGTATCTCTCTATCATGAAGTAGCAGACTAATTCTCTTATAGCTTCGTCAATACTACATGAATCTAGATGAAAAAACACTAGTTGAAACTAGAATCTAGATTAACAATAGCTTTCAAATGATGGCCTATTCATTATGACAGCGCAATCATATAGTAAGCTATTAGACTATATATTTTTGATGATGTGGCGGACTAATCTCTTTATAGCTCTGTCAATATTGCACCAACCATAATGCATAAGGGCTTGTTGGAGCCAGATTTAAAATAGCTTTCTACATCTGAGAAAATCCACATAGATATATAGAACTATATACTCTACATAGTCTATATAACTCCATAGCTATCCCCTTTTCTATATATTTGGCTATAGAGAGAGGTGTTCTATATAGTGCTATAGATGCTATATAGCTGTAAAGATAACTATATATGCTATGCAATTCAAGTCAACTATAGATGCTATATATGTTATATATAATCTATAAGCTATGATCACTTGTCCATTTTGTATAGCCTATATATACTATACTTGATTATATAGATTTCAAAATAACAAGTAAAATTCATAACATAATTGAGCACAATAATTTGAAACTCAACATTCAAGATCACACAATGATTATCTTTAAATCACTCAAAGGTAAGGAAAAAACTTTTATTCATAATCCAATACAAAACATTACTATACTAAGTTACCACAATACACCATAGACCTAGCAGCATGATCAATAAGAAACCCTACCTAGCATTAAAAAAAAGCAAAAATAGACTATAACACAAGTGACACATCATCAGCACAAGTCAACAACAATTAACAAAAGTACTTACCCCCCAAAGATGATAAAAAGCAAAATTAAAGTCTACAAAAGACTACAGTTAATAGCAAGACACAATTACAGAGACAACATAACTCACCACAAGAAAAACCTTGAGGCAGCCAAAGAGGAAAGACGAAGAGGGATGGTAGTGGTTGAGAGAAAAGAGCAGTCGCGCGTCGCGCGGGCCTTATATGGCCAGTGTATTGCAGAGCTCCAAATCCGGCAGCCGGGAATCGCCAGAAAGAGGCTAACCTGCAGACTTCACTAAGTTTCTTTCATTGTCCAGTAATGTAGAGAATAGTAAATAGCTATGTAGTTCATAGAATTGTATCTACTGAATGAACTCAATTCACTGTCTTTTTTTCAGAATTATTGCGATTTTATTCGATTTACAACGCTCGAATCATTCGAACTCGCACGCGTTCGGTGGCTGATGCACCGAGACGCACGTCGAAGTTCGTCTCTTGCTCTCCTTACCACCACCATTCCCCTCACTCCCTTTCTCCTCCCTCTTTCCTCCTTCTCAAACTCGTCAAACCGAACGTCAGAGAGAGTTAGAAGGATGCAGAGGGCATCCAAGGTATGTCAAAAAAACTTCTATCATGTATATTCGTGCTAACATCGAGAGTATCGCTCGTTCGAGCGATACTCTCGAATTCCTCCTCTCCCCTCTTTTGCCCCAACCTCCGCGCCACGTCACCAGCAACCCGCATCCAGCCTGCCGCCTTCAAATGACGACGGCCACCATTGTGCGCTGGCAACACACCGCGACGGGCACGCCAGCGCAAGCACGTCGTGGACGACCGCCCGATGTGCTGCGCACGATGACCGCACCTTGTACGCAAGCCCGTCGCATCGCATACGTGCCCCACACCCTCCGCACCTCCTGTGCCACGTCGTACATGGGCCCGCCGCAGCCCTATGCCTTGCGCGCGGGCGCACTGCGTCGCCAACGCCCCCCGCGCCTCGTCCACACCCCCCGCGCCTCGTCCACGCCTCCCGCGCCTCGTCCACGCCCCCTGCAGCATGTTCGCACCCCCCCGCACCCCGTTTGCACATACCCAAGGCCTCGCACCGCCCGTGTGCAGGCCTGCCGCGTTGAGCATGCGCCCGCCCCAGCCCGGCGCCTCCCGCACAGCCCCCACGCCCTGCCAATGCCCCCACACCACGCTAACACGCCCCGTGCCTCGGCATGCCCGCCAGCACGCCGTCAACGTCCTCCGCGCCACGCGAACGCGCCCCGTCACCGCTCACGCCACGCCGCGCCAATGCGCCAGGCCCTGCACGCCCATCGCGCCGTGCCACGTGCCAGCAACAGTGCCAGCGCCGCCAACGACACAGCGGCAGCACCGCGCCGCGCCAACTGCGCCATGCCCCGCCACGCCAACGGCGCCAGGCCCCGCCCACGTTGCGCCACGCCAATGGCGCCAGGCCCCGCATGCCCGTCGCGCCCGCCACGCGCCAGCAATGGCGCCAGCTCTGCCAACGTCGTGCAGCAGCAGCGGCGCACCGCCGCCTACGGTGCGGCATGCCAACGGCACTAGGCCCCGCATCCCAGGCGCCGCGTCTCGCCAGCGCATGCGAGCGCCCCGCGCCAGCAACGGCGCCATGCCCCGCCCCAGGTGTCGCACGCCACGCGTCAGCACTGCCACGCGTGCCGCTCTGCCGCCGTCAATCGTGTAGTAAAAAAATTGTAGATACTTTATTGAATTCAAAAAAGTGTTATTGTAGTGAAAATTGAAGGCATAGAATAGATCATAAAGTTGAAGGTATATGTCTGATATAACTTATATAGAATATATAAGTAACATAGCCTACATAGAGGACCAGTAGGACCATATAGCTTATATAGTCAACTAACCCAGCTATATAGCACTATATATCTGATGCCTGGTACTATATAGTCTATATAGTCTATATAGATCTATATTGTAAGGATAAACACATATATAGGCCATATAGCTTATGTATTTCTCAGTGGTGGCTATATAGATTTAGATTTTCTCAGATGTAGAGTATAGTATGCAACACCATAGCACCATTGGTTGTTGATGTACGAGACAATGTTGTTTTGCTGATGTGGCATATAAACCAAACAATATCTCTTTTTCCAGTGATTTGATTTCTATATTCTAAATTGTGTTGTGAAGATGTGACTTAACCTGTCTGAATGCAATTTACAGTTTGTCTATTGATGGCTTCGTTGTGGAGCTACAAAGCAATCATGGTTTTCAGGGGGGAAATCACAGAAACAATTTGCATTCTGTGAGTTCTTGACCACCTGAGGCACACAAGGTATGAATACAAAGCTATGAACAGGTAGATCTTGACAAATTTTTGAACAAGTGAATCAGTTGAGTACTGATTAAGTTAGCTGGGGTTCAAGCATTCTAAGGGGAAAATACAGAAACAATTCGCGTTCTACAAGTGTTGCACCGATCCTGACGCGTAAGTACCGACAGAAAGCTATAAATGAGTAGATTTAGATGCATGTTAGAACGAGTAAATCGGTGGGGAATTGATCAAGTTAGCTCAGATTCAAACTTTTTAGGGGGAAAACAAAGAAACACTTCGCATTCTGCGAGTTCTTAACCGATTTAGACGAAAAAGATATGACTAGAAAGCTATGAATAAGTAGATTCAGATGCATTTGAGAACGAGTAAATCGGCCAAAAATTGACTGAGTTAGCTCAAGTTCAAGTATTGCAGGAGAAAAATGTAGGAAAATTCATTGTACTCTATGAGTTCTGCACGGATCAGGATGCAAAAAATACTGCCAGAAAGCGATAAATGAGTAGATTCAGATGCATTTAAGAACAGGTGAATTGGTTGAGAACTGATCAAGTTACATTAAATCAAATGTACACAAAAGTCTGGCCAGAGCTAGAGTTGAACCTGCAAACTCATCAGATCGGTGATCTTGAAATTAGATAAGCCAACTGCCAAATGGGGGTAGTGGTCGTTTGAGGTGTCGTTTTTGATATGAAAACCTGGTATAGAGTAAACGATTCTAAGGAATCGTAATGAACTCATTAGTCGAGAATACTGGTGGCTCGGTATGTCTGTCTTTGTTCGTAACTACGTTGATGATTGTGCTGTCTGCTAGGCAACCAAGGTTCAGAACCATCGTCCTCACATTGAAACCCTGCCCAACGCTGTCCCAACTCGGCCTTTCCAAGACATCACGTCCGACTTCATTGTCAAGCTCCCTGAATGTCAGGGGTATGACTCCATCAATGTCATTGTTGACCGCTTTTCAAAGCATGTATCATTCACTCCTTGCAAAGAAACAATCACCAGTGCATCAGGAAACTCCTCACTTTCCTGACTTCACTGGTTTGGGTCTGACTTGGCTGTTTTTACACTGTTTTCAGACACATGGTCTGAAAACAGTCAAGTCAGTCACCCAGACAAGTATCTGATATCAGGCAATGCATCTGATTTCAGACACAGAATTATTTTACAGACAGCACATGTAGAATCAGTCAACACTGCAAAGTCAGACACAAGTCAGATCAGACATAAGTCAGATCAGACACCTCAGATCAGATTCAAGTCAGGTCAGGTAAACCTCAGGATAGGGTCATGCAAAATCACACATTTCAGAAAAGAAACAAAAATTGTAGTATTCAGAAACACTAGCTATGATACAACAAACCTACTAGACTAGGAGAATGCTATACCATAAGTACCAGAGGCGTGCTGGAGGTGGCACGGGCACGGTAGAGGCGGCGCGGGGGCGCAGGAGTCCGCGCGGGGGCGCTGGAGGCGGCGCAGGCGCGCTGGGGGCGGCGGGGCGTGCTGGAGACGGCGCGGGCCGAGGGAGTCCACGCAGGTGCGCTGGAGGCGAGCAGGCGCGCTGGCGGCGGCGCGGGCATGCTGGAGACAGCGCGGGCACGGTGGAGGCGGCGCGGGCACGGTGGAGGCGGCGCGCGGACTCCCTCGCCCCCGCGCCGCCTCCAGCGCCCCCGCACGGACTCCTGCGCCCCCGCGCCGCCTCTACCGTGCCCGCGCCGCCTCCAGCACGCCCGCGCCGCCGCCAGTGCGCCTGCGCCGCCTCCAGCGCACCCGCGCGGACACCCTCGCCCCCGCGCGGTGCGGGTGCGGTGGAGGCGGCGTGGGGCGCGTGGGAGGGCGGTGCGGGTGCGCGCACGCTCGAATCAGAGTGGGGGCGCGGCAGTCGGCGCGGGGCCGCTGCAGCCGCGCAGAGGATGCGGGAGGAGGCGCGGGGGCGCTGGAGTCCGGCGCGGGCGCTGGAGGCGGCGCGGGCACGAAGGTGTCCGCGCGGGCCGGTGGAGGCGGCGCGGGGAGGAGGGAGGCAGCGCAGGCGCGCTGGCAGCGGCGCGGGCGTGGTGGAGACGGCGCGGGCGCGGTGGAGGCGGCGCGGGGTGGAGGGAGGCGGCGCAGGCGTGCTGGAGACGGCGCGGGCACGGTGGAAGCGGCGCGGGCACGGTGAAGGCGGCGCGGGGCGCAGGAGTCCGCGCGGGGCGCAGGAGGCGGCGCGGGGGCGAGGGAGTCCGCGCGGGTGCATTGGAGGCGGCGCGGAAGCGAGCGAGGCGACGGGCGTGTGCGCGAGGGCCTGCGGAGTACAAAACGAGAGTATCGCTCGTGGTGTTGAGCGATACTCTCTCGATTAGTACAATAAAGCTCATCAGAAATGTTGGTACTCACCTTTATTCCTAGCCCAACACAAGTCGATAAAGATTGTGAGAGACGTACGGTGGGGGTTCCACCGTGAGGAAGGGGGTTGGAATGGGTGGAAGAAAGACGACGTGGCATGCAAAGTCAAGTCGCGCGCAAGTCGAGCACACGGAGCCGCGCGGCCCGATTCATTTGAATGACCATATATGGTCATTCAAATGAATCGGTGCGCACCGGGCCGTGCCTGCGCATTCGACTTGCACCGACTCCTCTGCGTCTGCGCCGTCTCCCCCGTGTCCGCGCCGCCTCGCGCAGACCTCGCGCCCGCCGCTACCATCTCCCGCACGCGCCTGCCGCCTCCCTCGCCCCTGCGCCGCCTCCCTCGCCCCTGCGCCGCCTCAGCGCGCCTGCGCCGCCTCCAGCGCGCCCGCGCCGCCTCCTTGCCCCCACGCGCCCTCCCTTGCCCCCACGCGCCGCCTCCAATGCGCCCGCGCCGCCTCCAATGCGCCGCGCGCCTCCCTCGCCCCTGCGCCGCCTCCAGCATGCCCGCACCGCCTCCAGCGCGCCCGCGCCGCCTCCAGCGCGCCCGTGCCGCGTCCCTCGCCCCACGCGCCCTCCCTCGCCCTCGCGCCGCCTCCAATGCGCCCGCGCCGCCTCCAATGCACCCGCGCCGCCTCCCTCGCCCCTGCACCGCCTCCAGCGCGCCCGCACCGCCTCCCTCGCCCTCGCGCCGCCTCCAATGCGCCCGCGCCGCCTCCCTCGCCCCACGCGCCCTCCCTCGCCCTCGCGCCGCCTCCAATGCGCCCGCGCCGCCTCCAATGCGCCCGCGCCGCCTCCAACGCGCCCGTGCGGCCTCCATCGCCCCCACGCGCCTCCCTCGCCCTCGTGCCGCCTCCAATGCGCCCACGCCGCCTCCAATGCGCCCGTGCGGCCTCCCTCGCCCCCGTGTGGCTTCCCTCGCCCCGTGCGGCCTCGATCGCACCCACGCCGACTCCGTCGCACCCGCGCCAGGTCGAGCGCCCCCACGCCGCCTTCCCCGTGTCTGCGCCGGCTCGTGCACGTTGGCGACGGCTCGTGTACGGCGGGGCCGTCTCGTGCACGGCTCGTGCACATCGGCGACGGCTCGTGCACGGCGGGGCCGTCTTGTGCATGCCCGCGCCGTCTCGTGCATGCCCGCGCCGCATCGCGTACGCCGGCGCCGTCTCTTGCGTGCCCCTGCCGTCTCCTGCGCGCCGGCGACAGCTCGTGTACGTCAGGGCTGTCCCGCGCGCCCCCGCACCGGCTCGTGCATGGCGGCGACGTCTCGCGCCCACGCCGCGGGTGTTTATTTAGTTTGTAATATGCTATCCAAGCCCAATCAATATATATTGTGAATGTTTACAAGTGAGAGCAATGACTGTTGCTTTGGAGTGTGCTTATGAGGGTGCAGGATGGTCAAGTCCAGTGTTTTTCATTTCATGATCTACATGTGCTACAGGAACTACTGTAGCCATGATTCTGGGTTTGTAATATCTCTGAGTCAACGGATATCGAACCGGTCATCTACCAGTAGCTAAGGCTCAGCTATGGTGGTCAAGGCGTGGCTTCGGTAGTGCTATCCCAGCTATCACCCGAGGAACCGTTTTTCCTGATGTATCTGAACAGTACCTGACTTGTGTCTGCCTTTTATCTGGATTCTAAACAGTTCCTGACTTGTGTCTGAAATCTGGATAATGCCTGACTTGTGTTAAGAACCGTATTTGTTCCCTAAGATGGTGATGACGATGCGAATAGATGGTGAACCATTATATTTCAGAGATGAGATATATAAATTGGCCGGCCAATTTGGTAGGTAAATGTCCTTTGGAATATCATCTGGCATCGAAAGCACATCAAACTTATTTGGGGAAGCGAGTTGCAAACCTTTCGTCCTCCATGACGTCGCGACATGAGGACGCTCTAAAAACCCTCCTCTTCTTCAGGTTCTTCTATACTGAGGGCAGCTTGTATGAGGTTACGGGCTTCTTCTTTCTCTGCATCGCTCATCGTCTGTAAGGCCCTGGCCATTGTATGGAGTGGACTGGGGTTCTGCTGCTGGGTCTCTGTGTTCCTAGTTCTGAAGGATCCTCCAGCGGTGGTGTTGGTGGAGGGTGTCTGCTTGTTCTGATTACGGCAGAATGTTGCAATGTGTCCTGCTCCTCCACATTTGTAACAGAGATTGTTAACACGACGGCGTTCGCGTTCTTCTGGGGACAAGCGAGGTCCTTGGAATCTGGGGCGGCGCTGGAAGGCGCCGACCAAGATTTTGGCAGAGTCTATGTCTGTGCGGCGGCGGGGGTCTTTGGAAAGTGTTTCCAACAACTGGTTAGGATAGAGGGCTTTCTCCCTTCCGTGGTTTTGCCCCTGATCAATCTGGGTTCCGCGTATATTCATCTCGAGCTTGGAGGCACGGTCCTGCCAGTCCTCCAAGGTCGAGGGGGGGTTCTCCGCTATGCTCAGTCGCTGTGATATCTCTCGGTTGAGGCCCTTCCTATACGCGCTGATGAGTCCCACCGGATTGAGGCCGGAGAGGTCGGCCAACGTGTTAAAAGCGGTGTTGTACTCGTCGATGCTTCCATTGCCCTGTCTAAGTCGCTGGATGTCCATAAGGGCTGACTCTGCGGCATGGAGCTCTCCGAATTTCTTCTTAAGGTCCTCCTCAAATTTTGCCCAGGTAAGGTGGAATCCCTCGGTCCCTTTGGCTGATTCTTCGAGCTTTTCATAGTACTGTGCCGCCCATGGTCCGGCCGTTCCACCTTGGATGTAGGTGAGGGCGAACCAGATTTTAGACTCATCGGTGGTGAAATGATCGGCCTTGATCCTGAAGTGGAGTTTACACTGGTTGATGAACTCTTTGAGTTTGCTTCTAACACCCGTGAAAGGCGTCGGTTTATAATGTCAGCACCCTTAGCCATATCGTCGTCTTCGTCGCTGTCCTCGTTTTCGGCTGTGAGTTCTTTGGCTGGGGTGACAGGTTCCTGCTGGTGGGTTTATCGTCTGTCTTCTTCTTCGGCTGGATTGATTCTGCGACTGGTTCCTTGTTGAGAATTGGTTGGAAGCCGATGCTACCGGTTCCGTGGGAGTCGGAGGGGAACCAGTCCTCTTGAGGATCGATTCTTGGGAAACAGGTACCTGTGTTGGGAGATGAACTCTCGCTGGGAGGTAGGGAGATGGTGGGTTCGACGGGGAAGATTCTCCAGTATCCTCTTCTTCCGAAAGTTGATCGGCGGGGTTTCACTGCTCCTAGGATCGGTGCTGGTAAAGGTTGAATGGGGGTCGTAGAGAGTGACGGGTCTGGTGAGGTGACCGTTCTTCCTGGATTGAGGCGTCCCTAGTTGTTCCGTACTGGATATGGATGGTTCGGGTTTCGTTGTCAAATCGGTAGTGGATTTTGCAGATATCGTCGTAGAGGTAGACGGATGATGCAGTTCTGGGGAACGTCGGATTGGAGAGGAATGTACGTCCGGTTTGTTGGATTATCTGTCTGTGTTGTTCTCCCTCACTTAGGTAGGCTCTCCTGTAGTCTTCTGCTAGAGTGTTATTCTTGGTAGGGTTAACTTTCTTCCCTTTCCTCACGACTCTTATGAGTTTGCCGTTCTCGTCGTGGTATGCTAATTCCTTGTTGTAGTAAAGGAGGTCTGATTCTTCGTCGTAGGTGTAGAGCCTCGGCCACGGCTTGGTTCTACAGATCCGGTATGGGGTTGCTTGTTCCTGCTCTAAGTAGTGACGATGTGTCCTTCCTTCGTCTGATAACTCGGTATCCGGTACTTTGAGGGAAGATATAGGGAATGAGGGGAGCAATGGTGATATTTGGTTGGAGGGTGGCTCCGGTGTGCGGAGTAGACCCTGGAGATCTTCACGAAGATTCTTGGTGACGACGAATGGAATGGTGGCAGCCTGTCGTCACGGCTGTGGACCGGTTGTGTAGGGTGAGCGGTAGGAGAGCTTAACCAAGTGCTAAGGACCGGCGTCCTATAGTGACCGGGCAATGGCTCAGGCTACACACTAACAAGAGTGCTGACCTGCTCAGGAGGCGAACAACGACTAAGAGAGTTGAGAGCGACTGAGAGAGGGGAAGCACACAGCGAGGGGCTCAAGGGAGCACTGGCAACTGACAGGACAAGTCCTATAGAGTATGCAAAGTGGTTAAGCTGAGTCGCCAGGACTCAGCTCTACGGTATATATACATGAGGGATGCGCAGCCGCAGCCGTATCTAAGGAGACGGTAGTAACTGTGCAGGGCTGCGCAAGGCTGCGCCGATAGCGATGAAACAAAGATAAGACGGATAGGTGGGGTAACACTGCCACGATCATGATGGAAACAGAAATGGGATCGAGGCAGTGCGATAGAGTCCATGTATGCATGTAGATAATGATGATAAATAAAGTAAAGGATCATGGCGAGGACCTTGGCGAATGGGCCATGGTGGGGATGTCGAATGGAGTAATGTTAAGAACAAAGAAATGAAACG
>QUOP01000131.1:0-38484 GCA_003675405.1 Hericium coralloides
GTGTTTGCTTGACCGTTTGGGGTTCCGGCCATGAATAACTCCGTCGACTTTAACAGGGTCCATGTGGAGCTGGTTGTGAGACACAATCAGGCCAAGATATTCGACTTCGGCCTTCTCGAAGGTGCACTTTTCCGGTTTGAGGAATAGGTCATTATCTCTAAGTCGTGTTAGGACTTGTCTAACAATTCCGCGGTGTTCTTCCAATGTTTCTGTGAAAACCAAAATGTCGTCCATATAGATGACGACTTTGCCCCCATCTATGAGGTCTTTGAACAGAGCATTCATCATTGCCTGGAAGGTTGCCGGGGAATTGGTGAGTCCGAAGAACATGACTGTGGGTTCGAATAATCCCCGATTACAGCGGAATGCCGCCTTATGTTCGTCACCTTCTTTGATGCGGACGTTATTGTATCCCCATCTAAGGTCGAACTTCGAGAAGATTTTGGCGCCTTTCAGTTTGTCGACCAGTTCTCCGATCAAGGGTAGGGGGTACTCATTCCGGATTGTGCGCTTATTGAGCTCCCTGTAATCTTGGACCGGTCTCAATTTGCCATCCTTTTTAGATATGAAGAAGAATGGGGCTGCCCAGGGTGATTTGGATTCTCGAATGTAGCCTTTTCTCAGATTTTCGTCGATGAATTTGTCTAGTTCCTTAAGTTCATGGGGGGCCATTGGATAGGCTTTTGCAGAGTGGGGTTCCACATCAGGTTTAAGATCAATGGCATGGTCCCAGGGTCGCCTAATTGGTAGCCTTTCGGAGGCCTTTTCTTCAAACACGTCACGGAACTCCCTGTATTGTGCTGGGATCATCTGATCGAGGGTGCGAGTTTTTTGTTTGTTGGCAAAAGCTGCCGCAAGTTCCTGTGCATTCATGGCTGTGCGACGTATGCGGAAGACAACATCATCGGGGATTTGTGGATCAAGAATCTGATCATAGTCTTCATCTGTCGTCGTAACCCCGAGTGCTTCGGCGATCCATTCTTTCGGTATTTGCACTGCAGGTTCATCGAAATTTTCCGTGAAACAGGGTTTCAAAGATGGTGGCGTCCGTGCAGCGTTACGAATCCGTGTTCGTCGGATTTTTCTGGCTGGTATAAGACGGCCATGTCGTTGAGTCCTTGCTGCTGTAGTGACCCATGCAATCCTCTGCGAGTTCCCAACCTGCGCCTGCTGCAGATCTTCTCCGTTATATTCATGTTGCTGCGGTACTTCGTCCCTCCCCTCCTCTTTTTCCTGGTTGGGAGTTTGGTAGCTTCCCCAGCTATACTCCTTTTTCTCGTCCTCTTCGTTTATCCCCTCGCCGTATTGCGGTATCGCCGGTTGTTTTGAGTCACAATGCTCGCCGCATGTCGACGCTTCCGATACCTTTTTCTGATATTGCGGGTCCCCGCGAGCGTGACCTTTTTCTTGGTAAGAGTTACATGTCTTCGGCGACTTCTTGCCTAATGACCGCTTTAGCTGCATCCCTTCGTTTGGAAGCGACAAGGGATGATTGGATTGCCACGGACGAGGTCCTATGGGCTCGCTATTGTGACTGGATTCACGGCTGGCGACTGGGGGTTCGGGATGGGGTCCGGTGTAAAGTGGCCTCCAGCGTGCCTCCCTTCTTTCAGGGGGTAGATTTGAGTCGCCTAGTGGCTGATGGGGACGATCCCTATCCTTTTCGGTCATATGGGCAATCCATCTGGCGTCAGTGGTACTCCCACACTGACTTGCTCGCGGAGTCTCGTGCTGGGGCGACAGTGGGTTCGGAGGATTTAGGGCACCTGAGTGATTTGGAGGACTTAGAGGATGATGAGGAGATTGATGAACTGTGGGAGGATTCTGATGAGGAGGACGTAGTGGTTCTTCCACAGAAGAGATCAAGACGAGTGTCGGATGTTGGAGAGCGCGAGTGTGTATGTTTCCTGCTCGCTGGAGATTGTGTCTGTGGGTTGGGCGAAAGAGCAGGCGGGCCATCTTCTTAATTGTTTTCCAAATCTCTCGTTGAACGAGCGGTAGTGTGTCGATGTTGCTAACTTGGACGGGTCCATTGGTTAGGTTACATTTGTTTTGACATCGTTCCAATACGAGCTGGTCTTGTTCCCAGTTAATGCTGGGGTTGTGTTCTCTGAGCCAATCCGTTCCAAGGACAATGTCGTCCTGCCCTATCTGTAAATGTAAAACCGGGATCGCTCTTCATGAGCTGCTCCATTGGGCCCTTTGATCCTTATGCGCAATACGCAGTAATGGGTGATCTGTCCTAGGGCATTTTCTGAGTCATCCACGTTTTGACGGGTATTGGTGTTTCCAGTGGGATCGTCGAATTCCGTTGTTTAACGATCCTCCAATTGATGAGGATTCCTGTGGCTCCGCTGTCCACCAGTCCTTTTACTGCGACGTTTTGGTGTTTCCCTAAGATGGTGATGACGATGCGAATAGATGGTGAACCATTATATTTCAGAGATGAGATATATAAATTGGCCGGCCAATTTGGTAGGTAAATGTCCTTTGGAATATCATCTGGCATCGAAAGCACATCAAACTTGTTTGGGGAAGCGAGTTGCAAACCTTTCGTCCTCCATGACGTCGCGACATGAGGACGCTCTAAAAACCCTCTTCTTCTTCAGGCTCTTCTATACTGAGGGCAGCTTGTATGAGGTTACGGGCTTCTTCTTTCTCCGCATCGCTCATCGTTTGTAAGGCCCTGGCCATTGTATGGAGTGGACTGGGGTTCTGCTGCTGGGTCTCTGTGTTCCTAGTTCTGAAGGATCCTCCAGCGGTGGTGTTGGTGGAGGGTGTCTGCTTGTTCTGATTACGGCAGAACGTTGCAATGTGTCCTGCTCCTCCACATTTGTAACAGAGATTGTTAACACGACGGCGTTCGCGTTCTTCTGGGGACAAGCGAGGTCCTTGGAATCTGGGGCGGCGCTGGAAGGCGCCGACCAAGATTTTGGCAGAGTCTATGTCTGTGCGGCGGCGGGGGTCTTTGGAAAGTGTTTCCAACAACTGGTTAGGATAGAGGGCTTTCTCCCTTCCGCGGTTTTGCCCTGATCAATCTGGGTTCCGCGTATATTCATCTCGAGCTTGGAGGCACGGTCCTGCCAGTCCTCCAAGGTCGAGGGGGGGTTCTCCGCTATGCTCAGTCGCTGTGATATCTCTCGGTTGAGGCCCTTCCTATACGCGCTGATGAGTCCCACCGGATTGAGGCCGGAGAGGTCGGCCAACGTGTTAAAAGCGGTGTTGTACTCGTCGATGCTTCCATTGCCCTGTCTAAGTCGCTGGATGTCCATAAGGGCTGATCTGCGGCATGGAGCTCTCCGAATTTCTTCTTAAGGTCCTCCTCAAACTTTGCCCAGGTAAGGGTGAATCCCTCGTCCCTTTGGCTGATTCTTCGAGCTTTTCATAGTACTGTGCCGCCCATGGTCCGGCCGTTCCACCTTGGATGTAGGTGAGGGCGAACCAGATCTTAGACTCATCGGTGGTGAAATGATCGGCCTTGATCCTGAAGTGGAGTTTACACTGGTTGATGAACTCTTTGAGTTTGCTTCTAAACACCGTGAAAGGCGTCGGTTTATTAATGTCAGCACCCTTAGCCATATCGTCGTCTTCGTCGCTGTCCTCGTTTTCGGCTGTGGGTTCTTTGGCTGGTGACGGGTTCCTGCTGGGTGGGTCTGTCGTCTGATCCTTCTGGCTGGATTGATTCTGCGACTGGATTCCCTGTTGAAATTGGTTGGAAGCCGATGCTACCGTTCCGTGGGAGTCGGAGGGAACCAGTCCTCTTGAGGATCGATTGCTTGGGAACAGGTACCTGTGGTTGGGAGACGAGCTCTCGCTGGGGAGGTAGGAGATGGTGGGTTCGAAGGGGGAAGATTCTCCAGTATCCTCTTCTTCCGAAAGTTGTCGGCCGGGTTTCACTGCTCCTAGGATCGGTGGGTAAAGGTTGAATGGGGGTCGTAGAAGAGTGCGGGTGGTGGTGAGGTGACCGGTTCTTCCTGGATTGAGGCGTCCCTAGTTGTTCCGTACTGGATATGGATGGTCCGGGTTTCGTTGTCAAATCGGTAGTAGATTTTGCAGATATCGTCGTAGAGGTAGACGGATGATGCAGTTCTGGGGAACGTCGGATTGGAGAGGAATGTACGTCCGGTTTGTTGGATTATCTGTCTGTGTTGTTCTCCTTCACTTAGGTAGGCTTCCTGTAGTCTTCTGCTGGAGCGTTATTCTTGGGGTTAACTTTCTTCCCTTTCCTCACGACCCTTATGAGTTTGCCGTTCTCGTCGTGGTATGCTAATTCCTTGTTGTAGTAAAGGAGGTCTGCTTCTTCGTCGTAGGTGTAGAGCCTCGGCCACGGCTTGGTTCTACAGATCCGGTATGGGGTTGCTTGTTCCTGCTCTAAGTAGTGACGATATGTCCTTCCTTCGTCTGATAACTCGGTATCCGGTACTTTGAGGGGAAGATATAGGGGAATGAGGGGAGCAATGGTGATATTTGGTTGGAGGGTGGCTCCGGTGTGCGGAGTAGACCCTGGAGATCTTCACGGAAGATTCTTGGTGACGACGAATGGAATGGTGGCAGCCTGTCGTCAAGGCTGGACCGGTTGTGTAGGGTGAGCAGTAGGAGAGCTTAACCAAGTGCTAAGGACCGGCGTCCTATAGTGACCGGGCAATGGCTCAGGCTACACACTAACAAGAGTGCTGACCTGCTCAGGAGGCGAACAACGACTAAGAGAGTTGAGAGCGACTGAGAGAGGGGAAGCACACAGCGAGGGGCTCGAGGGAGCACTGGCAACTGACAGGACAAGTCCTATAGAGTATGCAAAGTGGTTAAGCTGAGTCGCCAGGACTCAGCTCTACGGTATATATACATGAGGGATGCGCAGCCGCAGCCGTATCTAAGGAGACGGTAGTAACTGTGCAGGCTGCGCAAGGCTGCGCCGATAGCGATGAAACAAAGATAAAACGGATAGGTGGGGTAACACTGCCACGATCATGATGGAAACAGAAATGGGATCGAGGCAGTGCGATAGAGTCCATGTATGCATGTAGATATGATGATAAATAAAGTAAAGGGAGCATGGCGAGGACCTTGGCGAATGGGCCATGGTGGGGACGTCGAATGGAGTAATGTTAAGAACAAAGAAATGAAACGTACGGTTCTTAACAGTCATGTGATGAAACACGCAGGTGATGAGGCAATGGGAGCATGTGACCGATGTGATGCGCGTATGGAAGTGAGAAGAGCGGAGAGAAATGGAGCAATTTGTGACACTTCAGATCCTTTCTTCGCACCCCATACGCTGCCGATACCTTGACCCCTCAACTCCTTGGCTGTCGCCCTATTGCGGCGGACTTCTTCTAGACAACCACCATTGATTCCCCGGATCTCCGCTCTTTCCAGACCTCCGAGCCATTCCCGCTTGGCATCTTTGAATCTCTCGGAGACTACTTTGTCTATACCCTTGAAGGAATCACCAAAGTCCATTTTGGTCACCAGGACGACCACCCCAACCAGTGGTATTTCTTAGAGCGCGATGACTACCCGTACCTGGAATCAAGTGATTTTGACGTTGCAGAAGAAGAATACCACCGTCTCCACCCTGCTACACCACCGCTCCCACCCCAGGCTCCACCTGTTGTCAACTCTCCCCCGACTCACGTTGAACCAGACTCAGTACCCCTAGGAATCACATACAACGACACAACCCAGAAATACTACGCATACTGGTCCAACACCAATCGACAGCATCTGAAAAATTTACAAGTGGTACATAGTTCTATGAAGTTTACATAGATTTCATAGTTCCATAGCACTGCCCTTTACTCCCTAGCCCACATAGCTGAAGGGAGGTGCTATGGAGTGCTATGGAGCTAAGGGGCAGTGCTATGGAGTGCTATGGAGTGCTATGATAAGTATGACAGCTAACTATGCAACTACCATAGTGTGTCTGCCTATCAAGGCTATCAGAACTATGCCATTGATATAGGCTATATTTGATAGATAGCTTTGGTACATCTATCCAAAATATGAAAACTATCAAAACTACATAAATTCTTGCTTGCTATAAAGCCTGATTAGCTTATAGAAGAGACATTTCATAAATGATACATTTTATCACAAAAAAGCACAGATTTTGAACAAAACTATATTTCATGATAGGATAAGTTGTTACTACATTACATTTAACCAACACATTACTGTACCATTACGGTCTTAGGCACTGGTCACAGGTCACAGAGCCTGCTGAGCCCCGCCTATTCGGCCTTTGGTCATGGGTCACAGAGGGTTGTGAGCCTATGGATTTAGGGTAAAAAAACTCCCAATTTCTGTACGTTTACTTAGCTACAATTATCACATAAATTTGCAGCTTTAGCACTGTAATATTGGGTCCAAGGGCCCTCTAGGGCAGTTATGATCACACTTGTGTAAATTACATGCAAGTTTGAGACAGATGAGGCTTGAGATGGCACCAAACCAAGCCCAAATGAGCCTATTTTTTTTCTCGGTCACAGGTCCCGTCGGTCGGTGAGCCTATCACTGAAACGAGCCTATCTAATTTTTGGTCACGGCTTGACCCCCTCGAGCCTAAGACCGTAATGGTACAGTATAATAATAAAGCATATAATACAGCATCTACAAAGATAGATAACATAGAAGAGGAAGAGAATACTAACATCAACCCAAAGTCTACAAAAAAAAAACATCAGAATATAGGCTACAAGACATAAGAGAAAAATATAAGAATCACCCAAAGATAACAAACTATAATAAGAAAAAGCAAAAAAAGTAATCTATAAGGTTAAGAACATTAGCATCAATCAACAAGGGAAGAAAAGAGTTGACTTACCGAACACTAGAGGCCATGGAACAAGCAGACGACGAGTGGAAGACGAGAGATGGCGGGGGTTGGGGAGAGAGAAAGGATGCGCGTTGTGCGCACATTATATAGCTATGCGCGGCTTTGCCCGGCAGAGCCCCAAATATGGTTGCCGGAACCCAGCCCGGGCACCGCGTCAGAGGCTAAGTGCCAGATTTCAGTAAGTTTGCTTCACTGCCCAGTGACTTGCAGTACTTTAGTTAGACATGTAGCTCATTAGATTGAATGATAATATCAAACACTATCTGCTGCCTTTTTCCCTGAATTTCAGTGATTTTATTTGCTTTACTAGTTCGAAAACATTCGAACTCGCGCATGTTCAGTGGCTAGAGCACCGAACGACGTGTCGTTCGACTTCGTCTCTTACTCTAACACCCTCCTCCACTCTCAACCCTCTCCTCTCTTCGCTCCTCACTAGGCCTCACTCCTCGTGTCAACATGAAGAAGGCCAGATGGATCGGGAAAGGATGCGAGGGACCTAGGTGAGTAAAAAAACCCTTCTATTCTCTCTGTAGAGTGCTAATCTCGAGAGTCTCGCTCCCTTTCGAGCGAGACTCTTGTTTTCGCCTCCTCGATGCTGTATGAACCCATCCCCCCTTCGACACACCACGTCGCCTCTCACACACCCTCCGTGCCCATTTGCCTACTCACCACCCTGTCGACGACACCGGCAGCCCAATGGCAGTCCGCCCATCCCGCCCACAATGCCGGCAGCCCGCCCACAACACCAGCCCATCGACTCGGACACGGGCAAGCCACGAACAACATGGGCAGCCCGTGGATAACACAGGCAGCCCGTGGATAACACAGGCAGCCCGTCAACGACACGGGCAGCCCGTCGACGAGGCAGCTGGCAGCTCATCGACAAGATGGGCAGCCCGTCAATGCACGTAGCCTGTCGATGCACGCAGCCCGTCGACGTACGCAGCCCATCAACAACGCCGGTAGCTCGTCGACGAGACGGGCAGCCGTTCGACGACGCTGGCAGCCCGCCGACAACACTGGCTGCTTGTTGACAATGCCGGCAGCCTGTCGAGGCACGCAACCCGTGTGACGACACGGGCTGCTTGTCGACGATGCCAGCTGCCTGTCCGACGACGCACACAGCCTGTCTGACGACATGCGCTGGTCATCGACGACGCTGTCAGCCCATCGACGACGCCGGTGGCGGCTCGTCAATGACACTAGCGGCCCGTCGACGATGCACGCAGGCTGCTCATCTGACGAGGCAGGCTGCTCACCGACGACGCCAGCAGCCCATCGACGGTGCATGCAGCCCATTGATGACGCAGCCAGCAGCCCGTCGATGACATAGCCAGCAGCCCGTCACGGTGCAGGCTGCTCGTCGATGATGCCGGCAGCCTGTCACCCATCAACGATGCAGGCAGCCTGTTGCCACACGGACAGCCAACACAGGCAGCCCGTTCTGCGTCGGGCAGCCCGTGGACAATGCGGGCAGCTTGCGGAAGGCACAACCAGCCCACGGACGACGCCGGCAGCCCGCGGATGAAACGGGCAGCCCGTTGACGACATGGCAAACCCATCAATGACACGGCTGGCGCGCACGGGCACGGACCATGTCTGTGCCCACAAACACAACACCCCACCTGCCCGCCGCGCTTGTGCCTGTCTCGCGCCTATGTGCTTGCACCTGTGCCCATGTGCTCGTGCTTGCACCTGTGCCCATGTGCTCGTGCTTGCGCACTGTGCCCATCTCCCTGTCCTGTGCCCATCTCGCACTGCATGGGCACCATTGTACTTTATATGTAGTATATTGTAGTGATGCTATCTCATGTAATTATTATCTTACTGTTGTAATATATTACAATGCTTGAAATTATAGCTGCTATATCAACTGGAGATGTTATAGTAGCCTGAATGTCCATAGCAACCTTATGAAGCCCTGTATGGAACATAGTATCTATAGCATACATAGAGGGAAACTAAATATACATAAGTTACATAGCAGGCATAGTAGTGTCCTATTACTATGTAATGCTACATACCCATCACCCATAGCTATGATAGCTATGATAGCTACCATAGTCCTGTATAGCTGTATGGCCAAAATACATAGAAGTCATAGCACTATGAAACCAGGCATAGCACTGGCTGGTAGCTATATAAAATTCAGATTTTTCAGATGAGGTCGTCAGGTGGAGAAGGAATCTCACAGAGAATCGAGATCAGTGGTTTTGGCAGGCCAGTAAAATCTTCCTCACCGACGCAGAACTTGCTCTCTCTTAGTCAGTCTTAACGCAGCTCGAACAAGACCAACGAACTCGAAAGGCTACTCTACGGGCCCCATCGCCGGCTGTACCCTCCTCGTCTACAACCCCAACGGCCCCACTGGCAATCTCCACCGTCCCTGCTCCCCCTATCCACATCGCCCCGGCCCCTTCTGTCTCTCAACCCGCCGTCCCTGCTCCTCCTGTCAAACCCATCGTCAATCCACCTCCTATCTCAGTCTCTGCTCCCCCTCCTCCCCTCGACATATCTACAGGTGAGATTGGCGTAAAGCCCACCCCATTTGAAGGAGATCGTTCAAAGTCCAAGGAGTTCAAGCTCCGTATCTGGTTGTTCCTCCACGCTAATGGCATGAAGTACAAGGATGACTCAGCAAAGATCTCGCTGTTCCTGGACCTCTGCCAGGGGCCTATTGCTGGTGCTTGGGTGGTACAGCGTGCTGAGGAGATCCTTGATGACGATGAGACCAAATTAAAGAAGCCAGCTCATACAGGCCGTTTCGAAACTCTCAATGATCTCTTCACCTGCTTCGACACCGACTTCTTCCCCCTCGATGCCACCACTGAGAACCGCGATGCCCTCCATAACCTCAAAATGGGCACACGACCGGTGGTGGACTACATCACTGAATTCGAGACCCACGCCCCCCACACCGGTTACAATGACGAGGCCCTTATCCAGCGGTTCAAGGTGGGCCTCAACTCGGCACTGCTCAACGACTGCATGAGCACCTTCCCCATGCCCAAGACGTTACCAGAGTGGAAGAAAAGGGCACGGGACAGGAATGCAGTGTTTATAGAACACTCAAGGTTCCAAAAGAGTCGCCCCTCACCAGGGAAGCCACCGGTGAGCAACTGCTCCCCTCAGTCCACTTCCGCTAGCCGACCTTGTACTGTGGCTGCTGCAGAGACCCGGCTCCCTCGCCTCACTGAGCAAGACCAAGAGCATCTTCGCCATGAAGGAGCATGCTTCCGGTGCCGCCAGAAATGGCACATGTCTCGCGACTGTGTCGCCAACTCCACCCCCAGCGTCAGAGCGCTAGAAACCGGCCCAACTCCGGGAGTAGCTCAACAAGACCAATCGGGGACTCTCGACGTCCCGCCCGTCAACAGGTCCATCGCTGACCTGTCCGCACAGCTGCAGGCATTGAGTGCGGAGGAGAGAGAGGAGGCACAAGTGGCGTTGAAAGACATGGTAGCGGGTTTTTGAGGTGCCCCCCAGCGACATCGTCTGGTGGTGGCAAAAAAAAACATTTCTTTGATCCATCCAATCGTTTCTCTGTACTATCCGACCCCTGTGAGCAATTGTATCCGTCGTCCCTACGTATGTCCGCTATCATGCCCAACTGACAGACGCCATCCATCACGCTCCAAGTCAAGATTATCACGACCCCGATCAAGAAACAAATCGACGCTGAGGCTCTCCTCGACAGTAGTGCTGAAGGAATTATCATGCACCCAGAGTTTGCCAAGAAACACAACTTCCCTCTCAAGAAACTCCCGAACCTGTTTCCCATCCGTAATGTGGACAACTCCGAAAACATCATGGGCTGGGTATGACACTCAGTAACACAGAACGTGCGCATACACGCGCAAAACTCGGACTCATACCATGAGAAAACAGCTGAGTTCTATCTGGTCGACATTGGCGATTATGACATCATCTTGGGAACAGACTGGCTTCAGGAGCACAATCCTGAAATTGATTGGACAGCCCGACGCGTTGACATGACACGATGTCCTCCCTCTTGCGTACTACACAAGCCTCCTGTCAAGAAGCTGTCATCTTGCACTGAACAACGACAACCAGCTGCTCGACCCTCCTCAGTCAGTACCTCGACCTTGCCTGTTGCTCCACCTTGTCCCTTGTCTCTCCCATCCCCACAGACCCCCTTTATCCCTGCCCCCATCCTGAAATATGTGGTCCCTGCTCGACGAGTACAAGGTGTCTGCCTACGCCGAATCTGCCTACCTACCATTCCAAAGCAGCTATTCACGGAGGACGATGATGACCACCCTTATGTGGATCACTCTTGGGTTGAGGAAGGCCTCTGCCTCGCTGGCATCATTCCTGACACAGAACCTCCTGCCCCACCCGATGAAGGCGATGCCTACCAGGAAACCATTCACATACGACGCTCCTTCACCAATGCCCAGGAACTTGCCAAATGCGTTGCCACACAAGGAAAGGAGAAATCCTTCAATGACATGATTCCTCCCCAGTACTGAGATTTCAAACCAGTTTTTGATGAGGAAACGTCCCAACGCCTCCCAGAACAACGCACATGGGATCATGCCATTGATCTCAAAGATGGCTTTGAACCCAAGTCATGCAAGGTTTACCCCATGTCGCCCTCAGAGCAGAAGGAACTTGACACATTTCTGGATGACCATGTTAAGAAGGGCTATATTCATCCATCCAAGTCTCCCATGGCAAGTCCCTTCTTCTTCATTAAAAAGAAGGATGGAAAGCTTTGCCCTGTACAAGACTACTGTGCTCTCAACAAAGGCACCATCAAGAACGAGTACCCCTTACCACTCATCCCTGAGTTGGTCAACAAGCTCAAGGGCGCCAAGGTGTTTCCCAAGATGGACGTCCATTGGGGCTACAACAATGTCCGTATCAAGGAAGGCGACGAATGGAAGGCTGCCTTCAAGACCAATCGTGGCCTTTTTGAACCCATGGTGATGTTCTTTGGCCTCATGAATTCTTCTGCTACATTCCAAGCAATGATGAATGAGCTTTTCAAGGACCTTATCGACACCGACAAAGTCGTCATTTACATGGATGACATTCTCATTTTCACTGAAACCATGGAAGAACACTGCAAACTCATCCATCGAGGAGTCGTAAGCTAGTGTCACCGATAGATTGAACTGTAGCAGGGCGTGTAGCACAGATCTGGAAAAACTTGGGATCAAGAAGGACATGGTCTGAGTTGTCCTCTGTCACCCCCTCTCTATGGTCAGGTCGCCTCGACATGGCATCAGGTCGGTGATGAATTCCTGGCTTATGAATGCATCTGAAAAAAGTGTTTCCTACATAGCTACAGTATAAGACTATATGTGCTATGGTAGTGCTATGATAGCATCCATAGCTCTATAGAGTCACCCTGCATGACTATATAGAGCTATGTAAGCTATCATGGCTTCCATAGCTGTAGGTATATGCTATCTGAAGAAACACGACTTAGAGAGACGTTAGTCTATACTCAGTCTGTGATGTGAAAGACTATATTGCAGTACCTTAGAGAGACATTAGTCTATACTACAAGGAGAGTCAGTAAAGAGAAGTAACTCTAAGTATGCAAAGTAAGGCTTACCTCAGTCTGTGATGTGAAAGACTGAGGTATCTGAGCGAAGAATAGAGCCCTTATATACTAGTGGGGGCTCTGCATATCAACCAATCAGAAATTGTACAGTAATCGTACAGCATAGCATAGCATATTGCATCATCTCATGGGAACAGCATCAGTCAGCCCGAACAGCATCAGTAAGCACAAAAGATAACAAGGCTGTGTCGGAGCATATGGCAAACCTGTACAGTAAGGCTATGTAAGGCTATGTGATCATTCCATGTGATTCTACAATCAAAGAGTCCAGATCGTTCTAGATCTTACCATAATGTTGTCATCTGAGACTAGCGTCATCACTACATTTCAACACTCCCACTTGATGGGCTAGTCGAACCATGACTCCCACTAATCCCTACGACGGATCAGACCCATACTCCCACTGAACCGAGTAAGCAAATCATATGGCAAAGACTTAGTCAATGCGTCAGAGATGTTATCGGCCGATGGGGTTGGTACTATGTGAACAAGCCCCTTCTCTACAGCTTCCCGGATGAAGTGGTATTTAATCTCCACATGCTTCATGTTCCTCCCGACCATTGGATTGCCCGCAGTAAAAATTGCAGCACGGTTATCACAACGCATGTCAATGGGAGTGGGGTCCGGTAGTCCGAGTTCTAGGTGCAAGTTATAGTACCACTGCAACTGCTTGGCGGCCTCCGCCATTGCTATGTACTCTGCCTCCGCTGTGGATTGTACAGAACTAGTCTGCTTCCTAGACATCCAGGAGATAGCGCCACCACTCAGGTTGAAAACAAATGCTGAGATAGAGTGACGGTCATCCCAATTCTCAGCAAAGTCAGAGTCCGTGTAGCAAAGCAGTTGAGCTTCCTCTGCAAAGCCATCATAAAGTATGGAGTAGTCAAGGGTTCCCCTAATGTACCTCAAGACGTACTTGCCCATAGATGCTTCTCAGTGGGATTTGCACTGTACTGTGCCAAGTGAGCGACAGCGTATGCAACATCCGGACGAGTGCCAATGGCGAAGTACATCATACTGCCAATGAACAACTGGTAATAAGTCCGGAGTGCGTTATCCACTTCCCCAGTGGACGCTATCAACATGCAGCCAGCAGGCAAAGGGGTGCGGGCAGGGTTCGCCTTATCCATTCCAAACCGTTCAAGGACCTCTTTCAGATATGTCTTCTGGTCGATTGATAATGTCCTTTTGTGCCTATCTCTCGTGATACGCATGCCAAGGAAGTCTTTCAACTCTCCCAAGTCTGACATCTCGTACCGAGTCTTGAGCAAGGTTTTAATACGGTTGATCTCTGGAAGTGAATTGCCCATGATCGCCATGTCGTCGACATACAAGACCAGAATGGTCACTATATTCCCCTCCTGTCGACGATAGACGTATATACCAGTGTCCGAATAGGTCCTGGTAAATCCAATTTCCTTCAAGAGAGCATCAATTTGAACGTTCCAAACTCTGGACGCCTGCTTTAAGCCATAGATAGCTTTTAGCAATCGAGTCACCTTGTCCTCCATTCCTGGGGTCACGAAACCTTCTGGTTGCTCCATGAAGATCTCTTCATCCAGCTCGCCATGTAAGAATGCCGACTTGACATCCATGCCATGTATTTCCCAATCTTCTCGTGCGGCCAACGCAAGAAGGAAACGTATAGTTTCGAAGCAGGCGACTGGACTGAAAGTTTCCGTGTAATCTACCCCATGAACCTGTGTAAACCCTTTGGCTACAAGACGTGCACAATAAATGCCATTGGTCTTAGCCTTGAAAACCCAACGATTCTTTACGATCTTCCTACCACGAGGTCGATCTACTAACTCCCATGTACCAAGCTTGTGAAGCTGGTCCATTTCATACTGACATGCTTCACGCCATTTTGCCGAATCTGATGAAGCCATTGCCTCCGAATAATCACGGGGATCTCGAGTAACACCCATTTCTAGCAGCGCATTGAGATTAGGAGGGTGAAAGTCCAACTGTCGCGCCATGCCCTGGGTCGGGGGCACGGGACTGGCCGGACGATTCTCCGTCTCTGGTACATGCCTACGAAGGTCCAACCTCTGGATCTGAGTAGCGGTTAAGCCACTATACTGATCTCCGAGCCGGAGAGCCCGTTGACCAGCATTCACACGCCATGGACGTGCTGGCGGTGTGACAGGATCAGCTACAGGAGGAGACTGTTCAATTGTAGGTGGTATGCATGCTAGGGCATTCTCATCAACTCGTTGAGTATTAGGGCGAGGCAGCGGTGTGTGAGGTGGCTATGGCTTGCGTGGTGTAGTAGGTGGAGTAGTATCAGGTGTAACCTTAGAATCGTCATCCTTCTTAGGGACTGGGGGCTGAGGGTCATCATCCTCATCATCTTCAGCTGCATCAACTGAAGCGGGTACAGGCCTCCGTGGTGGAGTTAAGTCCTCATCATTGAATAAATCAGAGAGACTCAGGTTGGGTAAAGGAGGAGTAGGAGCGCTGGGGGGCGCTTTCTGGGTTGGTCGTGAAAGAAAGTGTTCTGACCAGGTTCGGAACCTGTGTCGTTCCCAAGTCGTACGGCTGTGTCAACACGGCGCCAAGTCCGTCACTAGAGCAGCGACACTGCTAGTGGTCTCGAAGAGTACGACGCTAAGGCCCGTCCCTTAGTGAAGAGAGATAGAGGATGGTTGAGGCGGCTGAGGAGCGAAGATGAGAGGAGCGAATCGAGCGACTGTATTGCAAGTCGAGATACAAGATATACAAGAGGATAAACTTAGTGCTACAGGTCCGTGTACGTGGGGTTTATATATGCGTAGGTACGATAGGATATCCTAGACGAAAGAGGCAGACGAAAGAGGCAGACGAAAGAGGCAGTAGGATATCCTATACGAAGTCTTAGATAAGCAGTTAGTGGAGGAAGTGATGACAGTAAGTGATAGATCGATGGATCGATAGATGGTTGGAGGGCGTCATCGCAGAAGAAAAGAAATGATAAGTCCTTGTAAAAGAGAAAAGAAAATACGGTCATAACATCACCCCTCGTCCAGGTGTCAAGTCGTCCCGACTTCTCTGCACCCAAAACATCCTGTCACAAGAATCTTCCATGCGAACCGTGAAGCAGTGATTGCAGGGCCTCCCTTCTTTCCCTTTGCAATGCCGTTGAGTGGCGTAACATCGCGAACAGGAGCTGCGCCGTCTGCCGAGGGTGGTCTCCGTGGTGAGTCGTAGGTTCTGGAAGTCCGTCTTGTCACAGGTGTCGCGCTGCTTAGCACCCTGGCAGGCTTCACAAGGTGGCGGACCGAAGCAATTCCGGTGAGCCTGTGCGCAATTGGTGCACCTGATGAGTACTCCCTTCTCCTTCCACGCCGCGTTGGTCCGTCGCAGTTTCTCTCCTGAGGGCGCTATTACCCATCGTAGTGGACCGGAGTCGTCGGAGGTGGGATTGAAACACGTCGCGGTAGATGTCACGGGCGTCGTGTCGGTTACTGACGGAGACTCGTTTGCGAATGGACTCAGGAAAGAGGGGGTGAGGGATACGTCCTCGAGGTCGCGGGGGTCCATTGATGTGGGGAGTATCGGCGGCGAGGTCATGGTGGGCAGTGTCGGCGGGTCCGGGGTTGAGTACAGCCCATTGAAGGGGTTGGGGATGAACAAAGTGTCCACTGCCGTCAGGTCGAATGGGGTTGGGCTGCGAAGCAGGTCGTCCGGCGGCATACCAGGCGACCAGTTCTTCATCGCGGTGTCCAATATCTCGTACGACCCAATCGATGTCGTTGAATCCCATGATGGATTGATCCAGGTGATCTCCGAGGTACTCGAGGTGTTGCCAAACACCGCATCCTTGAATGGTTCGAAAGGACTGCTGCTGCCGCTCGAGCGCTTCCTGGGCTCGACGGTTCACCTGTTCGAGCGCATCTGCCATATCCTGAGCACTTCGATTCAATGCCTCGCGTTCTTCTTGGTTCTCGAGGTGCGAGCGCCAGGCATCAACCACTGCATTAGCCCTTGCTGTGGCCTCGTCAGAGTATCCGGACAGTGCGTGGACAGTGTTGCGCATGTAGTTCTCGATGGCTCCTTGGTATTCCGGTCTTCCTAGAAGAAGGAGGTGTCGCACGGAAAGGAGGTCATTGATCGTGTTGAACTCGACATTGACGGGGTTCAGAATGACTGTATCGTGATTTCGAATGGGGAGGGGGCGCGACTGGTAGTATTCCGTGCGGTCTCGGTCCTGCGACGTTGGAAGGCGCCCGCCGTTGCGTCGTTCAACAACGCATCGAGCATGCTGATGCCATAGGGCGGCGGTGTACTGGGGTCGTCCTGGGAATGGAGATGCGTGTTCCTGTTGTCCTCCAGATCCGTCGAGAGGCTTCCAAGAGTTCTCGTCGTGGGCAAAGACGCGTTGGACAAGCATGAGTGCCTCTCCCATCTCGATGGACGAGACGTCCTGGGGTTCTCGTTGCGCGATCTGTTGGAACCAGTCGACGACCTTCTGGCGGTCTGCAACGCTGGGGTCGTTGTCGTCGATGATGCGTTGGACTGTCGAGATGCTCGTCTCCTCGGGGTCGGGCTCCGGTGTGGCAGTTGTGAGTTCCGTGGCAAGTTCCTGCCACGTCTGGTGTCTCTGGGGCCATTGGCCGGCATCCCCCCACTCGATCCATTGGTTGTCGCTGGTCTGTTGTCCCGCCTCCGTGTTGTTGGTGTTGATCGCTGCCATCCTGTCCCGGTGCCGGCCCAGACCTCGGCGTTGGCCTGACTGGCGGCTGAGTGAAAGCTACCCGCCTCGTCGTCCTCATCGTTGTCCGTGGTGTCGTCCTCATGCTCGGAGGAGGAACGATCGGTGTCACCCTCGGCGTCGTCATCCGTGGTGTCGTCCTCGTCGTCTCCGTCTGTGGACTGGTCGTTGGCGATGGTGGGTGAGGCGTCGAGTAACGGTGTGGTCTCGTCGATGGGCATGGCCTCAGATTGTACGGGTACGGAGTGATACTGTTCGGGCTGGGGCTGGTAGGGGTGGAGATGCGAGCAGTAGGGGTGGGATTCGTTGTCGGCGTTCCCGTTGTAGGAGTCGACGTCGCTGTCGGTGAATCGGTCTGCATAGTCGGAGAAGAGGAGAAGAAGGGCAAGGCATATTGCGATGAGAATGATACTGATTGTGATGACTAGAATGAGAAGAGCTGCTGGTGCGGTGAAGGACATTCGCTGTTGGGGTCAAAAGGTGAAAAGTTACCCCCCTTTTATACTCGACGTCCGCGTCGTGTGGCTATGCTAGAAGTGCCTTTTTCGTTTGGATATCCTGGCCGCGCGTGGAGCGACGCGGGGCTGTTGTGCCTTTAGCTGCCAGATTTTGGTATGCGTGGATTTCGTCCGTCGGAGGAAATCCCAGTGGCGGGGACTGTGGCCGGAGGGCTTGAGGGTGCCGTTTATGGAAGTCTGCGATAGCGGCATCGGCCGTTCCCTGTACATTGCCCATAGGTTCCCAAGTATCGTCGGCATCCGAATAGCCCTTCCAGTGGACGAGGTACTGCAGCTGATTGCGGTAGCGCGCGAGTCCACAATCTTGTCAACCTCCCATTGTTCTTCATTGTTGACAAGATCCGGTAATGGCGGCGGCGGAGTTGGTCCGTTGGCTTCCGTGGTGCGATAAGGTGAGAGATACGATGCGTGGAAGACCGGGTGAATCTTCCAGGTCGGAGGTAGTGCGAGCGCAAAGGTGACGGGTCCAAGGACCGAGGTGATCTTGAACGGACCATATCGTTTAGGAGCCAGTTTGCTCGTAGGGTGCGAAGTTCGGAGATTCGTCGCATCGAGCCAAACCTTATCGTTCTCCTATAGTGGGGTGGTGCATTCATGATCCGGTCCGCCATGTGTTGCGCCGCAAGGCGGTGTGATGCTTGGAGATCCTTGCGCAACCGTTCGAGGTTGTCGAGACGATGAGTCACTCCGGGGGTATCAGCTACTGCGGATGGAGCAATATGGGCACGTGGCGTATAGCCCATAAGAGCCTGAAATGGGGTGGTCTTCAATGATGCTTGGAGTGTGGCATTGTGGGAGAACTCCGCAAGCGGTAGTAGGCGTGCCCAATTGTCCTGGCGGTGGTTGCAGAATATTCGGAGGTACTGTTCGACTTCTTGATTCAATCGTTCTGTTTGTCCGTCGGCCTGTGGATGGTATGCGGTCGTCTTGGCCTGAGATATTCCGAGTCGGAGACAGAGCGTCGCGAACCACTTGGAGGTGAATTGTGTGCCTCGGTCGGAGATAAGTTTCGTAGGCAAGCCAAAACGTCGGAAGACGTTAGCTTCATAGAGCATGCCAGTGGAGAAGTCGTCGGCCGTCATGGCTTCTCAGCAAGGAACTAGGACTGCAGTCTTAGTGACGTCATGGTCGATGGAGACTGCAATGGAGTCGAAGCCGTCAGACTCTGGGAGTTTGGTGATCAAATCTGTAGAAACCGTGGAGAATGGTAGCGCATCTGGTTCTGCAGGGATAGGCTGGATAGGGATGTGGGGACGGTGGTTCTGATTCTTCATAGCTTGGCACGTTGTGCATCCCTTGACGAAATCCCGAATGAAAGAGACCATACCAGGCCAGAAGTATTCTCGTTGTACAAGCTCCACGGTGCGCCACTCTCCTGGGTGTCCATATGCCGGGTTTTCGTGTACTTGTCGTACCACCTTCCTTCGAATTTCGTCGAACTTGGCCACATAGATTCGTCCTCGATATAGGAGTAGGCCATTTTCGTCTAGGCTCCAACCGTCTAGTCCTTTGTCGATGAATGATGGTGCTTGTTTCCGCAGGGCATCGACGACGTCCTTTGACTTTTCGAAGCGATTTGCTTCTGCAATCAATTCAGCTTGAATGTCCGATTCTGGTGCTTGTACTCCCGTTCGTAGCGCTGAGATGAATACGTCTTGTGGTAATACAATCTGGTCTTCATTGTCGTCCTTTCCTTCTCCATGGTCTGGTCGTCGAGATAGCGCATCGGCGCGCGTCATGGTCTTTCCGGCCGCATGTCGGATGGTATAGTCGAAGCGAGACATGAACAGCATCCAGCGTGCTTGTCGTCTTGTTAACTTGTGAGCGTCCTTGAAGTAAAGCAGATTCTGATGATCCGATACGATATCAATCTGGTGTGGTGACCCTTCTAGATAATGTCGCCACGTTTCGAGTGCTCGAATGATGGCAAGAAGTTCTCTGTCGTAAATGTCGTAGTTCCGTTCGGTGTCGGTGAAGGAATGCGATAGGTAGGCACAGGGATGGGATCGTCCGTCTTCGCCTTCTTGTGAAAGCACTGCGCCATAAGCGAATGCTGATGCATCCGTTTCGACCGAGAAGGGCTTTGTGGTGTCTGGTTGGGCAAGGATGGGTGCGGATGTGAACCGTTCCTTAAGAGTTTCGAAGGCTTCTTGCTGCTTTGTGTCCCAGACCCACTTCTCGTCCTTCTTGGTAAGGTCATTCAGTGGTCGTGCGATGGATGAAAATCCCTGGATGAATCTCCTATAAAAGTTTCCGAATCCTAGGAAGGATCGAACATCTCGGACGTTCTTGGGCACCGGCCATTCCTTGATTCCTGCAAGCTTGACGGGGTCCATCTTGACAGTTCCCTTCTCGAGAATAAGGCCAAGGTATTCAATGCTGGGGGCCTCAAATGTGCATTTCTCTGGTTTGAGGTAGAGGTCGTTTTCCTGCAGAATGGTGAGGACTCGATGGACGATGTCACGATGTTCTTGCAGCGTGGCTGTTGCAATGAGGATATCGTCCATATAGATGATGACTTTGCCTGTAGCAAGGAGATCTCGGAAGAGGTCGTTCATTATTGTCTGAAACGTCGCGGGTGAGTTCGTGAGTCCAAAGAACATAACCATTGGTTCGAAGAGGCCTCGATTGGTGAGGAAAGCTGCCTTCCACTGATCTCCATCTCGGATGCGAATGTTGTTGTATCCCCATCGCACATCGAACTTCGTGAAGTAGGATGCTTCGCGAACTTTGTCGATGAGTTCCGGAATGAGCGGTAAAGGGTACTTGTTCTTGATCGTCATCGCATTTAATTGGCGGTAGTCCTGTACGGGGCGTAGTTTGCCATCCTTCTTTTTAATGAAGAAGAAGGGGGATGCGAGTGGCGATTTGGATGGTCGAATGTATCCTTTCTTGAGATGCTCATCTAGGAACTTGTCGAGGGATTCCTGTTCTCCTGGGGCTAAGGGGTACATCTTGCACCTAGTTCGTGGAATGGCGTCGGGTTTAAGTTTGATGGCATGGTCCCAGGGTCGTTCTGGTGGGAAGCGGAAAGAGGCTTCTTCACTGAACACTTTTTCGTACTGCTTGTACTGTTTTGGAATCTGATCTGCCGTATTGACCTTCCCTTCCTTCTGTTTCTTGAGGAAGTCCTGTATCGCCATGTCTTGCGCATTGTAGACCTTGCAGATCACCGCAATGGTTTCTTCGTCATCTTCTGGGAGTTCTCCTTCTTCGTATCCCGGGGTCCAGAAGAGTTCATCTCCTTCTTCCAAGTTGGTACTTGGGTCTGCAGCTTCGGGGTGGAGGACGCGTCATACCGACTCCTCCATTTCTTCTTCTGTTGGATCCGGGGCTACCGGCTGGCCTTCGTCTGGGTCTATAGGGTCCACCCGAGGTTCTTCATGGGGTATCTTGCTGATTGGTCGATGTCGTAGTTTGGAGCGATGGATTCGTCGCCCTCCGACCACTATAGCACTAAGTGGTCTTCCTTTGAACCGTTCCGGGGATTCGATGCGGCATATCGGAGGGCACTGGTTGAACGTTAGGTATCCGTTCTTCCAGTCGAATGATGGGTTGTGTCGGCGAAGCCAAGTCATGCCTAAGATAATGTCTTCTTTCCCTATATCTGTGATTAAAAATCTTGTCAGTTCCCGATGAGGACCGAGGTCCATGTATAGTTCCGTTGCATGTGTAATGCGTCCAAGTACGTTTTCAGTAGAATCGACATTGCATACTGGTATTTCCTTCTTTAGAGGCTGCGTTGCCAGCCCGAATTTCTTGACTATTCTCCAGTTTATGAAGACATCTGTGGCACCACTATCGACTAGTGCGACCACATCAGCGATTTTCTTGCGCCCACTGAGCTGAACAACAAAGTTTAGTGCTCGTAATGCTGGTGATACTGTTACAAATTCAGAATCTGGGTGCTCTCGTTTCGCCGTCCTGAGCCACGCTGAAGGGTCAGGACGCTTCAAAAATCCTTTGCGTCATCGGTCTTCTTTGGCTGTTCTTCGGTCTTCATACGATGGATCTCCTGTTCTATGATGAGATCGGATCCTTCTTCGTGGACGTGGTATTGTTCTTCTTCGGCTTCTACTTCGCGAACGAAGGATCTCTGCTGGGGTCTTCCTGGGAATCGGCGATTGTTGGAGTATCCTCCTCGTCCCTGTGTCGAGGGTTGTCCTCGTCCTGCACCCTGAACGTGTTGGGTGCGTCGTTCGCAGTTCCTGGCTACGTGGCCTTGCTGACCACATTCGTAGCATTGGCCGTTCTTCCGATATTCGTCTTGTTGTCCTCTGCTGAGGTATCGCCTGGCTGCTGGTCGTCCATCTCGTCTGGTACTCTGTCCGATGTCCATCGGTTCTCCTGGGGGTAAGGCAGTCGATCTGGTTCCTTGGCTCTGGAACCTGGTGTAACCGTAGGGATTGGCGAGTCCTCCATCAATGGTACGCTCGATGGTTTCGAGCTCCAGGGCTTTGGTCTGCCAACCTTTGACATCCTTGGGTGGCGTTCCCTGCATGGCGATGGTGGTCTGGTAATGCCTTGGGAGTCCTCTACGGTATGTGTCGATTAGGAGGTTCTGGTGATGGGTCTCGTCGAGTTCTGCTTTGAGACGCAGGCGATTGAACTGTTCATTGTACTGTGTGATGGACAGTTTTCCCTTTTGAAGGCGACTGAGCTGTCCTGCTGCAACTTGGCGTTCTCCAGGGTCCTTGAAGCGATCGGTGAAGGCTGTCTTGAAGTCTTCCCAGGTCTTCGGAACCGCTTTCGACTTGTGGAGTCCGTGTGCCCAGCTGAGGGCATCGCCCTTATTGCAGTAGGAGAGAGCAAAGTTGACCTTCGCTTCTTCTCTCACCGTATTGGAGAGTTCTTGCTGTGCGATGTACAGCTTGCAGGCCAATATAAATGTGTCTGCCTTGGTTCTATCACCGTCAAAAAATTCTGGTTTGTTGGCTTTGATTTCCGTCATTATCTTGGGACGTGCGGTGCTTGTTCCTCCTGGAGGGTTCGGGTTGGGATTGGGATTGGGGGTGGGGTTCTGAATGGGTTGTTGGATGGGAGGAGGGTTCTGTACTGGTACCGCAGGGGTCGGGTCAGGGGCTGGTGGCAGTGGGTTCAGATTAGGTGGGTTCAGTGCTGGGGTCTGCTGAGAGCTTGGGTGCTGCGTAGGCGTGATTGGGGCTACCTTCTTTCGAAGAGAAAGTCGGTTGCAATCCACTGGTTGGCGAGTGTTCCTTCGGCTACTTTGCGGACGTGTTCTTCGACCTCTGGGTTTGCTTGATCACGATATATGCGTTCGGCCGTTACTGCTGCGGCTTTTCGTTGCTCCTTTGTGACTGTAGACCCGTCTTCTTTAATCCAATGTTCTCCAACCTTGAAGGAGTGTCGTTCGTCGTGTAGGAGGTACCCGTTGACTAGTCCTATCGATTCTGGTGTCCCTTGTTCGGATGTATGGTAACTGTTCGTTCCAACGTGTGCTGCTACGGCTGCGAGGTAGCGAGCTTCTTCTAGTTCTTCTGTGGTTGCCGGTCGTTGTACGGTGTTCGTCTGGATGTAGATGTTCCCTTGGATGTCTGTAAGGACTCCTTCAATATCTTCAGGTCGTTGTCGAAGTACGATCTGTCCGTGTGTCGAGTAATATGCGATCTTGAAGGGGCTGCCGTATGGCCCTTCTCCGATGTTGTAGTCCGAAATCTTGGCGGGGTGTTGTCGAGAAGTTTATCCTAATGTTCTGACCAGGTTCGGAACCTGTGTCGTTCCCAAGTCGTACGGCTGTGTCAACATGGCGCCAAGTCCGTCACTAGAGCGGCGACGCTGCTAGTGGTCTCGAAGAGTACGACGCTAAGGCCCGTCCCTTAGCGAAGAGAGATAGAGGATGGTTGAGGCGGCTGAGGAGCGAAGATGAGAGGAGCGAATCGAGCGACTGTATTGCAAGTCGAGATACAAGATATACAAGAGGATAAACTTAGTGCTACAGGTCCGTGTACGTGGGGTTTATATATGCGTAGGTACGATAGGATATCCTAGGCGAAAGAGGCAGACAAAAGAGGCAGTAGGATATCCTATACAAAGTCTTAGATAAGCAGTTAGTGGAGGAAGCGATGACAGTAAGTGATAGATCGATGGATCGATAGATGGTTGGAGGGCGTCATCGCAGAAGAAAAGAAATGATAAGTCCTTGTAAAAGAGAAAAGAAAATATGGTCATAACAGAAAGGAAGTCTCATCGAATCTTGCTTCGCCAGACAAGACAATGGACCAGGTTGTAGAGTTCCAGAAACGGTAACCTTTAGAACCGTCCTCATAACCCACAAACGTCATTTCCTTGGAGTTAGGCTCCAACTTGTGACGATGCTCCTTCTGAATGTGTACGTAGGCTTTACAGCCAAAAACGCGGAAGTACGAGACGTCAGGAATGTGACCAGCATTCCAAATCTCCATCGGCGTCTTCCATTTCAGCATGTGAGTAGGAGTGCGGTTGTATATGTGAACTGCTGTATCAACAGCTAGCTGCCAGAAACCGAGAGACAAGCCTGCATGGTGTAACATAGACAGGGCTTTCTCTATAAAGGTACGGTTCCAGCGCTCCGCACGTCCGTTCTGCTGAGGTGTATATGGCATGGTTTTATGATGCGTGATACCCAATTCTTTGAAGCGCTTATCCAGGATTGTGTTCATGTATTCCCCTCCTCGGTCAGAGTGAAAGATCAACAGCTTTTGGCTAGTCTCCTTCTCAGCTCTGGCCAAATATGACTCAAAAGCCTGAGTAAAATCAGACTTCCGTTTGAGGAACATGACGACTCCTCTACTGCTGAAGTCGTCGAGGAATGTAGCAACATATGAAAATCCTTGGATAGACTGAATGCGCATCGGTCCAACTAGGTCAGAATGAACCTTCCCTAGCAACCGTGTAGCACGCTTCTCTGAAGTAGGGTAAGTCTGGCGAGTGCTCTTGTCAAGCTCACATCCATGACAGGGCATGGTAGCCTCTGTGGATTGGTCAATCACAATGCCTTTCACGACTCCAGGAATGAGTCGCTTCAGAGCACCATATGACATATGAGCAAAGCGTGCATGAGCAGTGTCCACCGAGACTGCATCCTTAACTGCCGTATTAACTGTAGGAGTAGGCTCAATTAGCAGCCAGTGAAAACTGTCTAACTTTTTGCCAATCCTGTAGGTAATGCCAGCGCGTTCTATTGTACACACTCCTGAAGAACCCCGTAGAAGCACATCAAACTTCTGGTTCAACAGTGTAGGCACCGATATGTACCGGTGTGCGGCTTTAGGTGCATAGAGCACATTGCTAAGCGTAACCGCAACACGCTTCCCCTCCACTTCCGTCCAACCCTTGACCGTGCCAGTACCAAAGTAAGGCATCTTCCTAGCAGTGCTGTCGCCGACCGAGATATGGCCGGGACTTTGCATAGGTTCATAATGGTCGAAGTCCGAACGGGTATGTGTGATATGATGGGAACAACCACTGTCCAACATCCAGCGGCTCTTATCTGACTCCAGGTACCAGGAAACAGCGATAGCATTGGAAGGTGCCGCGACGTCTGAGACCATCGCATTTACAGAGGGTTTACTACTATTCCCTCCACCATCACCTTTCTTTTTCTGGTCTGCCTGCTTCTTCCTACAGTCCGACTCAAAGTGCCCCATCTTTTGACAGTAGTGACACTTGCCTTTCTTCTTCGTCTGTGATTTTTTAGACGAAGAGGCGGTCTGGTAATTGACCTGAGCAACGACTGCATCTGCCTTCTTTCCAGCCTCCTGAGCAAGGATTCTGGTGATAAAGTCCTGGGATGTGGCTGCGGAGAGGTCGGTGTAGGAATTAAGGGTGACCTCAATGAAGTTCTTGTAGGAAGGAGGGAGTGCTTTAAGGATGAAGTAGCCATGCTGAAGATCGTCAATCTTCCAACCGGCAGATTTCAGAACGTCATACTCCCGGTTAAAGGAGTTGATCTGGTCCTGCATCTTTTCCAATTCTGTAAAGCGATGAGAGAGGTAGAGATCGAAGAGGGTGAAGGCCTGCCGGGTGTCCATTGTGCCGAAGAGTTTTTTAAGCTCAGTCCATGCTGTCTCCGCATATGTTTTGTCCTTAATGCGATCACGGACGGCAGGAACACAGGCCATCTTGAGATAACCAAGAGCCTGATCATTGTCCTCCATGTAGTCCTCTATCTCCTCCAGTTCCTCCTTGGTTGGTTTCGATTCGTCCTTTGCTTTAGGAACAGGAGTGCTTTTCCCAACATACTTCCAGAGACGCTTCGTCTGAAAGAAGTCCTGCATCATAGGAGACCACTGTAGGTAGTTGGCTCCATCCAAATGGACGAAACCACGAGGGAGGAGGTCGGTCATAGTGTGTTAATGGCGAATATCTGGGTTGAGGAGCAGTCAGACCCAGGTTCTTCTAAGAAGTTCAAGGTGACGCCAACCCCATGTGCTGTATCTCTGATGACCAGAATCACTAGGATCCTGTCCTGCCTGTGCCCATGTGCGCTTATAGTACATGTATAGTATGAGATGTGCAGTTGTAACAGGTGCTCCTGGGTGGATTGACTACCTCCCTCAGGATTGGGACACCTAAACTGCTCCCAATTAAGGGCAACAGCCAACCGTTCGCAACTCATTATAGCATCACGCCGGCTTCCCGAGCGCTTGCCTAAGGCTAGTAAGAGCCTCTTCTGGCTCAGAGACACCAGCGTTACTAATGCATGGTGTTCTGTTTCCCCAGGCTAAGTGAGACTATAGTATGTATAGTAAGCGCATAGAGGGACTCAGACAGGAGGACTTGCGCCGACTTCTAGCATCGCCATGCTTCCGTCGTCGATGCTCGTGTAACCCCTTAAGGGCGAGAGCACAATGGCAGCTCAATGAAGAGCTCCAAGTAGGGTGCGAGTGGGAAATAAGGTGACTCGCCTTGATAAAACTGCAAGGTAACTTCTTGTGTAGCAGGTGTTCAGGCAGGGCCCATAACCTGAAGAAACACGACTTAGAGAGACGTTAGTCTATACTCAGTCTGTGATGTGAAAGACTATATTGCAGTACCTTAGAGAGACGTTAGTCTATACTACAAGGAGAGTCAGTAAAGAGAAGTAACTCTAAGTATGCAAAGTAAGGCTTACCTCAGTCTGTGATGTGAAAGACTGAGGTATCTGAGCGAAGAATAGAGCCCTTATATACTAGTGGGGGCTCTGCATATCAACCAATCAGAAATTGTACAGTAATCGTACAGCATAGCATAGCATATTGCATCATCTCATGGGAACAGCATCAGTCAGCCCGAACAGCATCAGTAAGCACAAAAGATAACAAGGCTGTGTCGGAGCATATGGCAAACCTGTACAGTAAGGCTATGTAAGGCTATGTGATCATTCCATGTGATTCTACAATCAAAGAGTCCAGATCGTTCTAGATCTTACCATAATGTTGTCATCTGAGACTAGCGTCATCACTACATTTCAACACTATCTAGTGCTATATATTCATGGCAGGTAGTTATGGGTACTATGTAGCTAAGATAAGTTTATATGGCTGCTATGGCCACTATGGTATTCATGTAGCTTAGGTAGAGCCCATGAAAATTAAATCATATCATGCTATATTGGGGACCCATGGACTTATAACCATTATCCTTATCTCTATTTATTTACAATGATATCAAAATATACTATACTACTGATGGGCATGGCAACGGGATGCACCCTGTCGCGGCGGGACACGTGTGCTTCAGCGCGGAATAGCGCGGCCTCGCGCGGGCGGACGGGCACGGGAGTGTGCGGGAGCATGGGCGCAGAGTGCACAGATGCGGGCGTTGGCACCAACACGCCTACGCAGCAGGGCGCTGCCGGGATGGCAAGCGCGCTGATGCCGGCACAGAACGGCGGGGCGCGAGGGTGTGGGCGCGGAATGCCGCGGGGAGCCCAGTGGCGCAGGACACGCTGGCGCTGACACAGAACAGCGGGGAGTGGGTGCGCACGCGTAGGCGCGAACGTGCGTCAGCGTAGCGAGGCGGGGACGCGATGGGACGCGCACACGTGAACGCAGGGGCGGGGCAGGGCGCTGACGCGTCGGGATGCGCGCGGGAGCCGGCGCAGAACTGCGGGCCTGGGAGCCTGGTACAGCGTGGCTTCGCGCGGATACGTGGGCCTGGGAGTGCACAGGCGTCGGCACCGACATGCCCGCGTGGTGGGGCGCGGACGCGATGGGACGCGCAGGGGCACCGGGGCAGAACGGCGCGGTGCGGGTGTGGGCGCGTGGCGTCGAACGTCGTGGCTCGCGTGGGCACGTGGGCGCTGGAGTCCGCGGGCGCGGGCGTTGATACCGACACGTCCGCGTGCCGGGACGTTGACGCGATGAGACCGGCGCAGGCACGGAACGATGGGGCGCAGCCGCGTGGCCGTGGGCGCGGGCATGCGTCGGCGTAGTGGGCTAGTGGGCCGCTCACGCGATGGGACGCGCAGGCAGAATGGCGGCGTGCGGGTGCGTGGGCACGGAAAGCGGCGTGCGGGCGCATGGGCGCGGAACGGCAGCGTGGTGGGGTGCTGATGTGACGGTATGCGCAGACGGTGCTGATCGGCGGGCGCGTGCGCATTGGCGAGAGGTTGGATGCAGGGGCACGGACACCGGCGCAGCGTAGCACAAGCGCGGCTCCGCAGCCCACGCGCTGGCACCCGACGCAGCGCAGCACGAGCTCGGGCGAAGCTGCAGGGCCCGTGCGTGCTGGCGTACGTGCGTGCATATGTGCTAAGGACCGGTGTCCTATAGTGACCGGGCAAGGGCTCAGGCTACACACTAACAAGAGTGCTGACCTGCTCAGGAGGCGAACAACGACTAAGAGAGTTGAGAGCGACTGAGAGAGGGGAAGCACACAGCGAGGGGCTCAAGGGAGCACTGGCAACTGACAGGACAAGTCCTATAGAGTATGCGAAGTGGTTAAGCTGAGTCGCCAGGACTCAGCTCTACGGTATATATACATGAGGGATGCGCAGCCGCAGCCGTATCTAAGGAGACGGTAGTAACTGTGCAGGGCTGCGCAAGGCTGCGCCGATAGCGATGAAACAAAGATAAAATGGATAGGTGGGGTAACACTGCCACGATCATGATGGAAACAGAAATGGGATCGAGGCAGTGCGATAGAGTCCATGTATGCATGTAGATATGATGATAAATAAAGTAAAGGGAGCATGGCGAGGACCTTGGCGAATGGGCCATGGTGGGGACGTCGAATGGAGTAATGTTAAGAACAAAGAAATGAAACGTACGGTTCTTAACACCACCCCCTTTCTATGACATGTCGACCCGACATGTCCTCAAAAGCCCCAGCTCGGGTGGGGGGGCTCTTCCTCCTCGTCCTCCCAACTCGCCCTGTGGCGGCGCACCTTCTCCAGCGAAGGGCGCGGCGGGTCACTCCACTCCACCTCCCACAGCTTGTCGGACCAGTACATCCGACGCTCCTTCAACTTGTCGATAGCCGCCTCGGTGTCACGGAGGCGGCCGCGGAGGAACTCCCGGTATTCCCGGAAGGCGGTGGCGGTGGGGTCGAGGCGTTGGTCGACCGCGTCGACCCTGTCCCACGCCTCGTGGTGGGTGTCCCAGCCAGCGGAATTGCCGGCCCAATCGTCAGTCGCCGTCCTGGATGAGGGCGGCGGTGGTGGACGAGTGAAGACTGGGGGCGGAGCGAGGGGCAAGGCCAGCGGCGGAGAGGATGTTGTTGATGTGGGCAGACATTTTTTAGAATAGAGGAGGAAGACGAGGGCAAGGGTGAAAAGGTTGATGAGAAAGTTGAGAGCGAGGAGTGTAGCAGTAGCAGGATCCAGTTTGGAATGCTGATCTGGAAAGGATTGAGGTGTGGTCTTTTATAGACTTGCCGTGGCTGGTTCTCGCAGGGATCGCTGAAATATTCCAGGATCAATTCCTAAGCTTCTGATCGGCCTTGGAGCCCCTGGGTGTTTCCGATGGTACTCGGCAATCTTTTCCTTGGCATGGCGGACATTGCTTGCCGGTTCCCAAGTCATGTCGGCGTCGGGAAATCCTTTCCATTTGATGAGGTATTGTAGCCGTCGGTTTTTTCCGAAAACTCGGGATTTGACAACGCTCTCCACCTCCCACTCCTGTTCCCCGTCTATAACCTCCGGTGGTGGCGGAGTGTAGTTGGGGCCGTGCTCAGGGGTTTCTTGGTATGGCGTGAGAAGTCCCGCGTGGAAGACAGGGTGGATTTTCCAAGTCCTTGGGAGCTTTAGTCTGTAATTGACCGGTCCTATGGCTTGGGTTACTTCGAAGGGTCCTTGCCGTCTGAGTCCAAACTTGGCTTTAGGATATTGGAGTTTGAGATTTTTCCCATCTAACCAGACTTTGCTCCCTATCCTGAACATGGGCTCTGCTTTCCCGTACTTGTCCTCCTGTCTTCGCATATCCTCTTTAGCGATAGTCTGACTCGCCTTGGCTTCTTCTCGGGTCTTTTGCATGGTTATCAGCCGTTGTTCAGCTGTGGGAACAGCGGCATTCATGTGGATCCTGGGTTGGAAGCGAGGCTGGAATCCGTGGAGTAATTCGAACGGTGATTTCCGGGTAGCCGAATGAACTTTGATGTTGTGTGCGAACTCGGCAAAAGGAAGAAGGTCTACCCAGTTGTCCATGTGGGAATTACAGAAGGCTCGGAGATATTGCTCGATTTCTTGATTGACGCGCTCTGTGCTTCCATCCGTTTGAGGGTGATAAGCAGTGCTGAGTGCCGATCGAATTCCCAATCCTTTGTAAATGCTTTGGAGGACTTTGGATGCAAACTGTGGTCCTCGGTCGGAGATCATTTTTTCCGGAAGTCCAAATCGTTTCCAAACATTGTCCATGAACAGTTTGGCGGTTCCGTCTGCGTCGATTTCTTTCCGGCAGGGTGATATGACAATGGCCTTGGAGAATTGGTCTACCACCACGTTGATGGAGTCGTACTGCTGGACTTCTGGTAGGTCTGTGACGAAGTCCGTGGTGGAGTATTCCCATGGCTGTGATGGCGCTTCTGTCGGTTGTACTGGAACATAAGTGGGGTGTGTGTCGTTTTTGGTGGATTGACAAATGGCACATCCCATTACGTAGTTTCTGACAAAATTAGTCATCCCTGGCCACCAGTAGTTGCGCTGGACCAATTCATAAGTCTTCCATCGTCCTGGATGTCCTGCAGCTAGTGAATCGTGGTGTAGTTTCACAATTTCGCGACGTAGCTCGAGGTTTTTTGGGATGTAGACTTTTCCTCTGTATAGGATTAGTCCATCTTCCAAATTCCATTCCTGTAACCCTTTTGCAATCGCTCTAGGTCCTGCGTTTAGGATTGTTTCCATTGCTGTAGTTACGACCTCGTCGTGCTCTGTGCATTCTCGGATGCGTTTTAGAAGGGTTTTGTCTCCTAAACTGGTCACGCTTCCTCTTCCTGTGGCTCGGATTTGGAAAAATTGCGGTTCCAATAAGACTCGATCGGAATTGTCGTTTTCCACCCCCTCTTTATGGTCTGGACGCCTGGACAGACCGTCGGACTTATTGGCCGAGCCTGGTTTGTGAATGATGGAGAAGTCGAATCTGGTGAGAAATAGGCTCCATCTGGCTTGTCGGCGGTTAAGTTTCCGTGCTGTGCGGAAATATTCCAGGTTTTTGTGATCTGTCCAGATTTCTACTGGATGGGGGTGTCCTTCAAGGTAATGACGCCAGGTTTCGAGGGCGCGGATTATGGCAAGAAGTTCCTTATCGTAGATGTCGTAGTTGCGTTCCGCATCGCTGAGGGATTTGCTGTAATATGCAATGGGGTGCCACTGGTTATCCGTGCTTTGTTGTGATAGTATCGCTCCTGTGGCAAAGTCCGATGCGTCGCACTCGACCCTGAATGGTTTGTCATAGTCTGGCATGGCAAGTACTGGGGACGTCGTGAATGCATGTTTTAGTGCACTAAAGGCGTCTGCTGCCCTTTGGGTCCATTGCCACATGTGGTTTTTCTTGGTCAATTCAAACAGTGGTTTGGCGATCTTGGAGTAGTCTTTGATAAATCGGCGGTAGAAATTTCCAAAGCCTAAGAACTTCTGTGTTTGCTTGACCGTTTGGGGTTCCGGCCATGAATAACTCCGTCGACTTTAACAGGGTCCATGTGGAGCTGGTTGTGAGACACAATCAGGCCAAGATATTCGACTTCGGCCTTCTCGAAGGTGCACTTTTCCGGTTTGAGGAATAGGTCATTATCTCTAAGTCGTGTTAGGACTTGTCTAACAATTCCGCGGTGTTCTTCCAATGTTTCTGTGAAAACCAAAATGTCGTCCATATAGATGACGACTTTGCCCCCATCTATGAGGTCTTTGAACAGAGCATTCATCATTGCCTGGAAGGTTGCCGGGGAATTGGTGAGTCCGAAGAACATGACTGTGGGTTCGAATAATCCCCGATTACAGCGGAATGCCGCCTTATGTTCGTCACCTTCTTTGATGCGGACGTTATTGTATCCCCATCTAAGGTCGAACTTCGAGAAGATTTTGGCGCCTTTCAGTTTGTCGACCAGTTCTCCGATCAAGGGTAGGGGGTACTCATTCCGGATTGTGCGCTTATTGAGCTCCCTGTAATCTTGGACCGGTCTCAATTTGCCATCCTTTTTAGATATGAAGAAGAATGGGGCTGCCCAGGGTGATTTGGATTCTCGAATGTAGCCTTTTCTCAGATTTTCGTCGATGAATTTGTCTAGTTCCTTAAGTTCATGGGGGGCCATTGGATAGGCTTTTGCAGAGTGGGGTTCCACATCAGGTTTAAGATCAATGGCATGGTCCCAGGGTCGCCTAATTGGTAGCCTTTCGGAGGCCTTTTCTTCAAACACGTCACGGAACTCCCTGTATTGTGCTGGGATCATCTGATCGAGGGTGCGAGTTTTTTGTTTGTTGGCAAAAGCTGCCGCAAGTTCCTGTGCATTCATGGCTGTGCGACGTATGCGGAAGACAACATCATCGGGGATTTGTGGATCAAGAATCTGATCATAGTCTTCATCTGTCGTCGTAACCCCGAGTGCTTCGGCGATCCATTCTTTCGGTATTTGCACTGCAGGTTCATCGAAATTTTCCGTGAAACAGGGTTTCAAAGATGGTGGCGTCCGTGCAGCGTTACGAATCCGTGTTCGTCGGATTTTTCTGGCTGGTATAAGACGGCCATGTCGTTGAGTCCTTGCTGCTGTAGTGACCCATGCAATCCTCTGCGAGTTCCCAACCTGCGCCTGCTGCAGATCTTCTCCGTTATATTCATGTTGCTGCGGTACTTCGTCCCTCCCCTCCTCTTTTTCCTGGTTGGGAGTTTGGTAGCTTCCCCAGCTATACTCCTTTTTCTCGTCCTCTTCGTTTATCCCCTCGCCGTATTGCGGTATCGCCGGTTGTTTTGAGTCACAATGCTCGCCGCAGGTCGACGCTTCCGATACCTTTTTCTGATATTGCGGGTCCCCGCGAGCGTGACCTTTTTCTTGGTAAGAGTTACATGTCTTCGGCGACTTCTTGCCTAATGACCGCTTTAGCTGCATCCCTTCGTTTGGAAGCGACAAGGGATGATTGGATTGCCACGGACGAGGTCCTATGGGCTCGCTATTGTGACTGGATTCACGGCTGGCGACTGGGGGTTCGGGATGGGGTCCGGTGTAAAGTGGCCTCCAGCGTGCCTCCCTTCTTTCAGGGGGTAGATTTGAGTCGCCTAGTGGCTGATGGGGACGATCCCTATCCTTTTCGGTCATATGGGCAATCCATCTGGCGTCAGTGGTACTCCCACACTGACTTGCTCGCGGAGTCTCGTGCTGGGGCAACAGTGGGTTCGGAGGATTTAGGGCACTGAGTGATTTGGAGGACTTAGAGGATGATGAGGAGATTGATGAGCTGTGGGAGGATTCTGATGAGGAGGACGTAGTGGTTCTCCCACAGAAGAGATCAAGACGAGTGTCGGATGTTGGAGAGCGCGAGTGTGTATGTTTCCTGCTCGCTGGGGATTGCGTCTGTGGGTTGGGCGAGAGAGCAGGCGGGCCATCTTCTTAATTGTTTTCCAAATCTCTCGTTGAGCGAGCGGTAGTGTGTCGATGTTACTCACTTGGACGGGTCCATTGGTTAGGTTACATTTGTTCTGACATCGTTCCAATACAAGCTGGTCTTGTTCCCAGTTAATGCTGGGGTTGTGTTCTCTGAGCCAGTCCGTTCCAAGGACAATGTCATCCTGTCCTAGGTCTGTAATGTAAAACCGGGATCGCTCTTCATGAGCTGCTCCATTGGGCCCTTTGATCCTTATGCGCAATACGCAGTAATGGGTGATCTGTCCTAGGGCATTTTCTGAGTCATCCACGTTTTTGACGGGTATTGGTGTTTCCAGTGGGACCGTCCGAATTCCGTATTGTTTAACGATCCTCCAATTGATAAGGATTCCTGTGGCTCCGCTGTCCACCAGTCCTTTTACTGCGACGTTTTGGTGTTTCCCTAAGATGGTGATGACGATGCGAATAGATGGTGAACCATTGTATTTCAGAGATGAGATATATAAATTGGCCGGCCAATTTGGTAGGTAAATGTCCTTTGGAATATCATCTGGCATCGAAAGCACATCAAACTTGTTTGGGGAAGCGAGTTGCAAACCTTTCGTCCTCCATGACGTCGCGACATGAGGACGCTCTAAAAACCCTCTTCTTCTTCAGGCTCTTCTATACTGAGGGCAGCTTGTATGAGGTTACGGGCTTCTTCTTTCTCCGCATCGCTCATCGTCTGTAAGGCCCTGGCCATTGTATGGAGTGGACTGGGGTTCTGCTGCTGGGTCTCTGTGTTCCTAGTTCTGAAGGATCCTCCAGCGGTGGTGTTGGTGGAGGGTGTCTGCTTGTTCTGATTACGGCAGAACGTTGCAATGTGTCCTGCTCCTCCACATTTGTAACAGAGATTGTTAACACGACGGCGTTCGCGTTCTTCTGGGGACAAGCGAGGTCCTTGGAATCTGGGGCGGCGCTGGAAGGCGCCGACCAAGATTTTGGCAGAGTCTATGTCTGTGCGGCGGCGGGGGTCTTTGGAAAGTGTTTCCAACAACTGGTTAGGATAGAGGGCTTTCTCCCTTCCGCGGTTTTGCCCCTGATCAATCTGGGTTCCGCGTATATTCATCTCGAGCTTGGAGGCACGGTCCTGCCAGTCCTCCAAGGTCGAGGGGGGTTCTCCGCTATGCTCAGTCGCTGTGATATCTCTCGGTTGAGGCCCTTCCTATACGCGCTGATGAGTCCCACCGGATTGAGGCCGGAGAGGTCGGCCAACGTGTTAAAAGCGGTGTTGTACTCGTCGATGCTTCCATTGCCCTGTCTAAGTCGCTGGATGTCCATAAGGGCTGACTCTGCGGCATGGAGCTCTCCGAATTTCTTCTTAAGGTCCTCCTCAAACTTTGCCCAGGTAAGGGTGAATCCCTCGGTCCCTTTGGCTGATTCTTCGAGCTTTTCATAGTACTGTGCCGCCCATGGTCCGGCCGTTCCACCTTGGATGTAGGTGAGGGCGAACCAGATCTTAGACTCATCGGTGGTGAAATGATCGGCCTTGATCCTGAAGTGGAGTTTACACTGGTTGATGAACTCTTTGAGTTTGCTTCTAACACCCGTGAAAGGCGTCGGTTTATTAATGTCAGCACCCTTAGCCATATCGTCGTCTTCGTCGCTGTCCTCGTTTTCGGCTGTGGGTTCTTTGGCTGGGGTGACGGGTTCCTGCTGGGTGAGTCTGTCGTCTGATCCTTCTGGCTGGATTGATTCTGCGACTGGTTCCTTGTTGAAAATTGGTTGGAAGCCGATGCTACCGGTTCCGTGGGAGTCGGAGGGGAACCAGTCCTCTTGAGGATCGATTGCTTGGGAAACAGGTACCTGTGGTTGGGAGATGAACTCTCGCTGGGGAGGTAGGGAGATGGTGGGTTCGACGGGGGAAGATTCTCCAGTATCCTCTTCTTCCGAAAGTTGATCGGCCGGGGTTTCACTGCTCCTAGGATCGGTGCGGGTAAAGGTTGAATGGGGGTCGTAGAGAGTGACGGGTCTGGTGAGGGTGACCGGTTCTTCCTGGATTGAGGCGTCCCTAGTTGTTCCGTACTGGATATGGATGGTCCGGGTTTCGTTGTCAAATCGGTAGTAGATTTTGCAGATATCGTCGTAGAGGTAGACGGATGATGCAGTTCTGGGGAACGTCGGATTGGAGAGGAATGTACGTCCGGTTTGTTGGATTATCTGTCTGTGTTGTTCTCCTTCACTTAGGTAGGCTCTCCTGTAGTCTTCTGCTGGAGCGTTATTCTTGGTGGGGTTAACTTTCTTCCCTTTCCTCACGACTCTTATGAGTTTGCCGTTCTCGTCGTGGTATGCTAATTCCTTGTTGTAGTAAAGGAGGTCTGCTTCTTCGTCGTAGGTGTAGAGCCTCGGCCACGGCTTGGTTCTACAGATCCGGTATGGGGTTGCTTGTTCCTGCTCTAAGTAGTGACGATATGTCCTTCCTTCGTCTGATAACTCGGTATCCGGTACTTTGAGGGGAAGATATAGGGGAATGAGGGGAGCAATGGTGATATTTGGTTGGAGGGTGGCTCCGGTGTGCGGAGTAGACCCTGGAGATCTTCACGGAAGATTCTTGGTGACGACGAATGGAATGGTGGCAGCCTGTCGTCAAGGCTGTGGACCGGTTGTGTAGGGTGAGCAGTAGGAGAGCTTAACCAAGTGCTAAGGACCGGCGTCCTATAGTGACCGGGCAATGGCTCAGGCTACACACTAACAAGAGTGCTGACCTGCTCAGGAGGCGAACAACGACTAAGAGAGTTGAGAGCGACTGAGAGAGGGGAAGCACACAGCGAGGGGCTCGAGGGAGCACTGGCAACTGACAGGACAAGTCCTATAGAGTATGCAAAGTGGTTAAGCTGAGTCGCCAGGACTCAGCTCTACGGTATATATACATGAGGGATGCGCAGCCGCAGCCGTATCTAAGGAGACGGTAGTAACTGTGCAGGGCTGCGCAAGGCTGCGCCGATAGCGATGAAACAAAGATAAAACGGATAGGTGGGGTAACACTGCCACGATCATGATGGAAACAGAAATGGGATCGAGGCAGTGCGATAGAGTCCATGTATGCATGTAGATATGATGATAAATAAAGTAAAGGGAGCATGGCGAGGACCTTGGCGAATGGGCCATGGTGGGGACGTCGAATGGAGTAATGTTAAGAACAAAGAAATGAAACGTACGGTTCTTAACAGTCATGTGATGAAACACGCAGGTGATGAGGCAATGGGAGCATGTGACCGATGTGATGCGCGTATGGAAGTGAGAAGAGCGGAGAGAAATGGAGCAATTTGTGACACTTCAGATCCTTTCTTCGCACCCCATACGCTGCCGATACCTTGACCCCTCAACTCCTTGGCTGTCGCCCTATTGCGGCGGACTTCTTCTAGACAACCACCATTGATTCCCGGATCTCCGCTCTTTCCAGACCTCCGAGCCATTCCCGCTTGCATCTTTGAATCCCTCGGAGACTACTTTGTCTATACCCTTGAAGGAATCACCAAAGTCCATTTTGGTCACCAGGACGACCACCCCAACCAGTGGTATTTCTTAGAGCGCGATGACTACCCGTACCTGGAATCAAGTGATTTTGACGTTGCAGAAGAAGAATACCACCGTCTCCACCCTGCTACACCACCGCTCCCACCCCAGGCTCTTACCTGTTGTCAACTCTCCCCCCGACTCACGTTGAACCAGACTCAGTACCCCTAGGAATCACATACAACGACACAACAGAAATACTACGCATACTGGTCCAACACCAATCGACAGCATCTGAAAAATTTACAAGTGGTACATAGTTCTATGAAGTTTACATAGATTTCATAGTTCCATAGCACTGCCCTTTACTCCCTAGCCCACATAGCTGAAGGGAGGTGCTATGGAGTGCTATGGAGCTAAGGGGCAGTGCTATGGAGTGCTATGGAGTGCTATGATAAGTATGACAGCTAACTATGCAACTACCATAGTGTGTCTGCCTATCAAGGCTATCAGAACTATGCCATTGATATGGCTATATTTGATAGATAGCTTTGGTACATCTATCCAAATATGAAAACTATCAAAACTACATAAATTCTTGCTTGCTATAAAGCCTGATTAGCTTATAGAAGAGACATTTCATAAATGATACATTTTATCACAAAAAAGCACAGATTTTGAACAAAACTATATTTCATGATAGGATAAGTTGTTACTACATTACATTTAACCAACACATTATAATAATAAAGCATATAATACAGCATCTACAAAGATAGATAACATAGAAGAGGAAGAGAATACTAACATCAACCCAAAGTCTACAAAAAAAAACATCAGAATATAGGCTACAAGACATAAGAGAAAAATATAAGAATCACCCAAAGATAACAAACTATAATAAGAAAAAGCAAAAAAAGTAATCTATAAGGTTAAGAACATTAGCATCAATCAACAAGGGAAGAAAAGAGTTGACTTACCGAACACTAGAGGCCATGGAACAAGCAGACGACGAGTGGAAGACGAGAGATGGCGGGGGTTGGGGAGAGAGAAAGGATGCGCGTTGTGCGCACATTATATAGCTATGCGCGGCTTTGCCCGGCAGAGCCCCAAATATGGTTGCCGGAACCCAGCCCGGGCACCGCGTCAGAGGCTAAGTGCCAGATTTCAGTAAGTTTGCTTCACTGCCCAGTGACTTGCAGTACTTTAGTTAGACATGTAGCTCATTAGATTGAATGATAATATCAAACACTATCTGCTGCCTTTTTCCCTGAATTTCAGTGATTTTATTTGCTTTACTAGTTCGAAAACATTCGAACTCGCGCATGTTCAGTGGCTA
>QUOP01000132.1:0-113066 GCA_003675405.1 Hericium coralloides
AAAGGAGAGATGAACCTACGACTCACCACGGAGACCACTCGGCAGACCGGCGCAGCTCCTGTTCCCGATGTTATGCCACTCAACGGCATTGCAAGGGAAAGAAGGGAGGCCTGCAATCACTGCTTCACGGTTCGCATGCGAACGATTCTTGTGACAGGATGTTTTGGGTGCAGAGAAAGTCGGGACGACTTGACACTGGACGAGGGGTGATGTTATGACCGTATTTTCTTTTTCTCTTTTACAAGGATTATCATTTCTTTTCTTCTGCGATGACGCCCTCCAACCCATCTATCGATCCATCGATCTATCACTTTACTGTCATCGCTTCCTCCACTCACTTCTTATCTAAGACTTCGTATAGGATATCCTACTGCCTCTTTTCGTCTGCCTCTTTCGTCTGCCTCTTTCGTCTGCCTCTTTCGCCTAGGATATCTCTATCGTACCTACGCATATATAACCCCACGTACATGACCTGTAGCACTAAGTTTATCCTCTTGTATATCTTGTATCTCGACTTGCAATACAGTCGCTTCGATTCGCCTCTCTCTCGCTCGCTCTCAGTCGCTCCTCGACCGCCTCAACCATCCTCTATCTCTCTTCGCTAAGGGATTTGCCTTAGCGTCGTACTCTTCGAGACCACTAGCAGCGTCGCCGCTCTAGTGACGGACTTGGCGCTGTGTTGACACAGCCGTACAACTTGGGAACGACACAGGTTCCGAACCTGGTCAGAACATTTATGCACCTACAAGCTACATGCGCTAGGCCATTATGTCCGCCAGATACGATGGTTTGGCACTACAGACTCGTATACGACGCAGCCAGTACGTGGCTTTCTCTGATCATGAGAGGCGATATCTTACTGACTTTTTTGAAACTGAATACAGGGGGAACTCGAGCATCGCCACGTCAAGAAATTCTATGCGCGGACTAACAAGAACAATGCTACACGACAGGTGACTGTTCTGCAGCGACGAGAGGAAGTACTACGACGGATGATGCGACACAAGACTATCCCGCAGCACACACCAACCGGGCGAATGCACCGAAAGGGAACTACTGTTGCTTTTGAAGAACAAGAGCCTCTTACGGCGACACCTCCGGACGAGCATCATCACATGTCACACTCAAGAAACTTCCCGGTGCATCTTACAGCCCTTGTATCGACCTTACAGCATGAGTCTATCGCTCAGGTGAGGATCCATGATGAGATACAGTCATGGCTTCCGTTACTGAGCAGCCCGTATCACAGGAATTTGTCCCTCGACTCCAAGACCATCTCCTAGAGCGCGTACAGTATCCAGATATGGCCTCAGAAGGTCGTCAATATACAATGGGAGAACGCCACCAGCTAACCATTCAGAACGATCGGATGTTTGTCCATAAAGTGCTCCGTATCAACTACACAACGTACGATGTGCGCCGTGGGCAGGACTCCATGAACCCACGGACACATGCGGATGTGATGATGCTTGCCACAGAAGGCTCTCAACATCCATTTACCTATGCCCGGATTCTAGGCGTCTTTCATGCAGATGTGATGCACTGCCCCATCGGGTCAGCAGCGAGGGTTAGACCAATGGATTTCTTATTCGTCCGCTGGTTCCGACATGACGCGCGGTGGAAAGGCGGCTTCAAGACTCGTCGTCGTCACCGTATCGAGCTGCTTCCCGAGACAGATGCCGCGTCATTTGGCTTCCTTGATCCAGACGATGTGATTCGAGGCACACACCTGATTCCTGCATTTGCTCATGGACGGACCGAGCAAGACTGGAATTTCTATTACGTGAATATGTGAGCACATTCCTCCGACATCGCAACCTATCAAATACTCATCTTCGAGTAATTTTAGCTTTGCAGACCGTGACATGTTCATGCGCTATGCGGGTATTGGCGTGGGACATAGCCATGTCGTCGCATTGCCAGCCGATGAAACTCCGGCTAGTGAACTAGCACCCGAAGACGAGGCAGCCGAAGATGGTGGACATGAGGCCGACGCCGCTTCAGGGAGTGAAGGAGATTTGGACGAAATTGCAGAGGATGCAAACGAGAGTGAAAGCGACGAGGAGGCTGCCGAAGATGATGAAGAGCCTGACTTGGGGCCTGAAGATGGCGAGCGTGAACCAGACGTAGTGGAACAGGAAGGCTACAGTGAGTTATAACAGTCGAAGTCAGTTTCCGCCTCGCTCGCAATTGAAGTCCAGTGGTAACTCATCTTGAACATGTTCTGGAACCCGTTTTCTGGGCCTGGAAGACCTTAAATATGGCTGATAGTATCATTTTTGGTGCCCGTCTTTGTTAGAAATAGACAGGCAACATCACACGATTCAGATGGGCCTCGTATCTTGTCCGAGTCGAGGCCAAGGCATATTTCCCACGATTAGCTGATGAGGAGGCTCGAATTCGGGCTCGATTTACTCGTTCGTCGGCACGCACTAACCTTTAAGAATTTGCATGCGTGAAGAATGACATTGGAAGTAGGTATTTACGAAAGAAAAAGATACTTTTCGTCAAATTTGAGCTTAGAATCTGAATATCTTTCGCATGTCCCTGCAGCGCTTAGCGAGCTCGCGCATCGCGGATGCCCGCCCACCGGCGCTTTCTGTCAGAGGTGGCTCGTCTTCGAGCTCAATTTGTTCCTGTGTCGGCATACACAAACCTTTAAAATTTGCATGCATAAAGATTAGCATCTGGAGTAAGTGTCTATGAAAGAAAATGCAAATTTTCGTCTCATTTCAGCCTGCAGTAGTGTATCCTGGCATCCGTGCTGATAGTGTTAACGCGTTCATGCGGCAGCATGCTACTAGCAATTGGATGATATGACATTGCATATGCATTCGCCCACGATGTGTGAGACAGTGATGTAGTGGAGAGCGGTTGCTTTGCAGAGCTTGTGCATCTAGCGACGAAACTGCAGCTTGGCACCCAGATTGTTGTTATGTATGCGTATTCTATAGCTCGAGTTTGCCTCTCATTGCAAAGCTTTACCGAGTCACAAAGTGCTTGGTCATGCGTGACCTCCCTCACCGAGCAGTAGCCACCGATCACTTTTTGGCAGATGCCTGTACTCCCGTTCGGACACTACGATTGCGTACGGGCTGCAACTAACCTAGCCCTAGCACTAAATTCCACCTTCCTTTCGAAGTCCGCAATAGCCATCTGCACGCAGTCCAGATCCTGCGGGAAGTCATCCAATCTTTTTCTGGGTTTTATGCTAAGGCAGGAGAAATAAGTACTAGCCTCCGTGGCTGACCTCAGACAGAAGACAATCGTTCTGTCTATTGGGAAATACGGTCCTTGCAGACTGAGAAACGCGAGGCAGAACCTGAATCGGATGACTTTCCGCGGCCTTAAATCTAAGGTATGATATTCCTGAGGCCATTTCAAATGCCTCGCTAACGTCCAAAATGACCTCCTCGGCCGATCAGGTCGCGCAAATCAGCGGACTCTCAATCTAGATGACCTCGAAAACATATCATATCATAGAAATAAGGCCGCAGAAAGTCGTCCATTCATTGCGGCGATATGAACGTGTACCTATCGATGACCTCACTCGAGTGTGACCGCTATCTTATCTCTGCCTCGGAGATAACATGACTAGTATCACGACTTACAACGGGGCTCCGTCTGCACCATAAATTCAAGGAACTCTCGTATTTGTAGGCCACAACTTTTCCGCTCCTAATGGCCCCAGAAATCCCAGACAGATCCATTCGCATATGTGCTGATCGTGGAGGCACATTCTGCGATCTGCATGCGTACGTCTTGGTAGATTCTATCATCTATACGGCAGCTGATTGCCAAGAGTCAATAGGTCCTACCCAGATTCAGACAACCCGCAGGAGAGAAAGGAGATCGTGGTCAAGCTTCGTGCGCCGCCTCAGATCACACGTTCATTTCGGGCCATTGATCATTCATCTGCAGTGTCGAAGGATCCGGGAAACTATGACGATGCACCCACGGAGGGTATTCGCCGTATCCTCGAGATCGTAACCGGAGAGACGATACCCAAAGGCCACATCCTTGATACCTCCAAGATCGGTGAGCGGGCCAGCACCATTGATAGATGTGATGCCCGCTGAGCCCGCCAAACAGATTACATCCGACTTTCGACCACAGTAGCTACGAATGCGCTTCTCGAGCGCAAAGGACACAAGCACGCGCTGCTCATCACCAAGGGGTTCAAGGATCTTTTGCTGATTGGAAACCAGTCACGTCCTAAGATATTCGATCTGAACATCCGACGGCCACCCCCTCTCTACTCGACGGTCGTCGAGGTCGACGAACGCGTCACCTTGGTCGGTTACACGAGTGATCCGCAGTCAGAGGAACACAAGGTGCTGTTCAATGAGGACGGCACGGTGAAGCGTGGCTACCGGGGAAAGGGTTGGGATGGACATGGCGACGCAGAGGGTCCCGGCGAAATCGTGCAGGGAATTTCAGGCGAGGCCGTCCGGATTCTGACGAATCCTGGTAACTACACACGCCTCTCGCTATGCACCGTATGCTGATGAGCATGTCAGACGAAGTCCAGATCAGACAAGATCTCCAGCGCCTCTACTACGACGGCTACCGCTCGCTCGCTGTGGTCTTTGCGCATTCGTACACCTACCCCGCACACGAGCTGCTCCTCGGCGAGCTGGCGCGCAGCGTAGGCTTCACGCAAATCTCGCTCTCCTCGCAGCTGCTGCCCATGATCAAGATGGTCCCGCGCGGCGTGTCGTCCACCGCCGACGCGTATCTCACCCCTATCCTCCGCGACTACCTCGAGGGCTTCTTCGAAGGATTCGACAAGAGCCTGCGCGAGGGGAGCCACAATGCAGATGCACGGGACGAGAAGGGCCGTGCGCCGAGGGTCGAGTTCATGGGCTCTGACGGCGGGCTGGTGGATGTGAAGGGCTTTTCGGGACTGAAGAGTATTCTGAGTGGGCCCGCAGGAGGCGTGGTCGGGTTTGCGCTGACCAGCTGGGACGAGGAGCGCAAGACCCCTATCATCGGGTACTGTATTCTCCTCAAGCCCTTCGAGCTTGCGTCTTACTTACGTTATTTCGTGACAGGCTGGACGTCGGCGGCACGTCGACGGACGTGTCGCGCTTCTCCGGGCGATATGAAGTCGTATACGAGACGACAACCGCGGGTGTGACAATCCAGTCGCCGCAGCTCGATATTAACACCGTTGCAGCGGGCGGCGGATCCTGCCTCACCTTCCGCAATGGCCTTTTTAACGCAGGCCCTGAAAGTGCAGGTGCTGACCCCGGGCCTGCTTGCTACAGGCACGTACCCTAAAGCTTCATCAGAATGGGAAAACGACTGATATCAATTTCGTAGGAGGGGAGGTCCACTTGCCGTGACCGATGCCAACTTGCTCTTAGGCCGCATCATCCCGTCCTATTTTCCAAAAATATTCGGGAAGCACGCAGACGAACCACTTGATGCGGAAGCATCCAAGGCGGCGTTTGAGGCGTTGGCGAAGCAGATCAACGAAGATCAACACAAACATCTGGAACTGGATGAGATCGTTTATGGGTGCGTCTCAGAGTTGTGTTGTCATTCCATCGAAGAGTTCTGTTCATGGCTTTCCTGCGACAGGTTCATCAAGGTTGCCAACGAGACTATGTGCAGGCCTATACGGGCGTTGACAGAAGCAAGAGGATACGCCACCCATAAGCATATGTGGGTTAGATCTGTCAAGCATAAGGCTTGTTGCTGATGACAGTGCGTAGACTGGCAAGCTTCGGAGGTGCTGGCGGTCAGCACGCCTGCGAGATTGCGAAACTCCTCGGCATCAAGACGATCCTGATCCACCGCTACAGTTCCATTTTATCTGCCTACGGTCTAGCTCTTGCAGATCGGTGCGGGCGCATATCGTATCCCGCTTGTCTGCCTAGCTGACTGCCATTCATTAGTGCTTTTGAGCTCCAAGAGCCATCCTCCACATTCTACACCCCCACCAACGTCCCCACTCTCAAATCGCGCCTCGACGCGCTCACGTCCACCGTGCACGAAGAGCTGCAGAAGCAGGGCTTCGCTCCCGAGCGCATCCACGTCGAGCGCATGCTCAACATGCGCTTCGACGGCACGGACACGGCGCTCATGGTCCTCCCCACGGCGGCAGAAGGCGCCGACTACGAGCTCGCCTTCAAGCGCGTATACAAGGCGGAGTTCGGCTTCCTGCTCGACGAGAAGGGCATTGTCGTCGACGACATCAAGGTGCGCGGCATCGGGAAGACGTTCGACTCGCTCGGGCCGTCCGTGTTCGCGGAGCTGCGCACGCTGCAGCGGCGCGCGGTGCCGCGGGAGCGCGCCGCGTTGAGCAATTCAGTGTATTTTGAGGGCGTCGGGCGCGTGCAGGATACGCCGGTGTACGAGCTGCCGGCGCTGGAGGTGGGCGAAGAGGTTGCGGGTCCGGCGGTTATCATCGATGATACGCAGACGATCGTGGTGATTCCGGGCGCGAGGGCATTGTTGGCGCGTAAGCATTTGGTGATCACCTTCGAAGAGGACATGGAGAGTTAGCTAGGAAGACATAAAGAAGAGAAGAAACGATTACCATCATGTTTTGCCGGGCCATTCGTCCCTCGTCCCATATCTACGAAATCTAGTGAATTTGCCCATCTAACCTGCAATACTTCAGTACATAATACATGATATAAATATCAAATCACACAGGCTATAGAATCTACACCATGAAATCTGGAAGAACAAATGGAGTACACATAATTGAAACAGCAGGAACAACCATGCTTTACAGATTTTCTTCCTCCATACCCAAAGAATTGCCAGGACCATATCGTGTTGCAAAAACCATGGGCTCAGGTTCACTCTCAGCAGTCAACCCAATGGCAGTGTTTGAAGCAGTTGCCTTGAACAAATTGAGGATGAGATGAGAGGTCATGATGATGGAAAAGCTGGCAAAAGTCAAGTTGGTTCAATATCAACATGAAAAACTTGACTTCCTACCAGCTAGCAGGTGTTGATAGGACCCCTTTCAGATTCCCCTGAATCAAGATTTTGACCATCCAACATGACAGTGGAAATGTGGACTCTTCTTACATTTGTTGGCAACTAAAGAAGTGTGGTAAGTGAAGAGAGCAGACCATGGTTGAAGCATATACTCACAATAAATGACAAAACATTGACACTGTTTGCAAGCACTGCAGCTCTAAAAAGTATGATTTAGTAACTCAACAACACAAAAGAACACTCAAAACTGACATGTAGTATATAGTACCTGAGACAGAAAAAAAGTGAATTTGTGATGAAAATTGATTACTCAAACATACCATCTCGCATTATGAGGTCAGAGATTCCCCATTTCTGTTCAGGATCTGTGAATGTAGTTTTGTGATTGTATGTCTGAAGGATCTTGACAACCAGTAAGACAAGCATGATGAAGTCAAATGCAGTTTGAGCAGTCCAAGCTATGGCAAGGCCTACACGAATTTTGGATCAGCTGGTAGAACCGTGAATCAGACATGATAAAGGCAAAAACGTACGGCCAGCACTGTGAATCGTGCCGCGTGTAAGTATTATATGTTTCGAGACACAAAGATGGACTCACACATTGTCGGATAGTCCATACATACAACCGTGACTGTCTGGTGTAAGATTTGCTCTTTGACCGAACAGAGCCCACTATCAGCACAATTTTTCGTCAGAAAGCATAAGCGTATGACAATGCTGTTGATATACCCCAGAAATAGCGATGCCGACGACTCCTAGCGCCAGCACGAGCGCCAGGATCCGCCACGAAAGACCGTAGAGCGCATATATGCGCAGCGCGAGAAGAGCTGCAAGCGAAGATGGTCAAGATAGTGAGTTGCACGCATGGAATGGATACAAGGACGACACACCCGAGACCACGAGCTGGTTTTCAACAATGAAGGATTCGCGAACGATGGCCCATATATGGCAGCTGAAGAGGGTATCAGCACTTCCAGCGAGGATATTGCAGACCGACGGTATGCACCTCTATTTCAACAAACAAGTAGCAGCATTCCTGCATTAGCGCGCCGTCTCTATGTCCCCAAAGGCGGCAATCACCTCTTCGGGCTGGACCAGACTCGGGTCAAAGAAACTGAAGAGCAGGGTGACAAGGTTGTTGAGAATCGGGATATAGCGATTCACGTAGAAGCAAAGCGAGGGCCTTGAGAACGGTCGTGACCAGACGAACGCGACCTCGCTTGGGAGAGTAAGAATATAGTCATAGTAAAGGAGTGCTTGGCAGACGTGGCATCAGGATAGGACTGAGATGAGGATTGCAGAGCGTACTGATGGCCGCTAGGTCCAGACTGCGGTTGATGATACTGAATGGGTGTATGTCAGTTGCTCTCCGCACGTGCATGTAGGGGTCAACTTACATTGCTTGAGCTGTCCTCATTATTGAAATTTGCCCGTCGCTCCACGTCCAGCGTATTCTGCGGTACGAGAATGAGCCATATTCCCACCCGCGCTCGATACTTATGTTGAATCAGTTTAGCGCATCAGATCTTGATCCGATGGTCGTTGATTGGCTAGTTCGTCGGCGCAATATGTTGACAAGAGGGTCAATAAGACGTCCGATACATCTGTTGATCGGCCGGCAGCCTGTCGACTGGGGTACAATAGGCTCCGTGATGCATGAATTAAGAAGAATCAATCAATGAATATGATCCCTACCATACGCCGAGGTCGCTGATGGGCCAACTGAAGATCTTTGTCTACGCTGAGCGCGACCCTGCCATCTCTATAGCAATCTTCTTGACAATCATCCAACACACCTTTTAACGCCAGCCTACACGACCATCCGCTTCGGTACCGACGGGACAGACGGCGTCTTTCCTAATCAGAATCACTGCGAGAGATGCAATAGCGATGGGAGTGATGGACGACGGCACGTACCACTGCACTGGCCTGCTTCTGCAGTCAGGACCTGTACCTGATCCTAAGAGACCTCTTTCGATGCGAGAAGACCGAACGCCCGCTGTCAGACCTTTGGACCCTCGCATCGCACCTTTCCGGACGTCAAGAAAGACAGATAATGAGCTACGGTGCCATCCGAAAGATATAGGACGTCATTGGGTCCCGCCTATTCTTGCTCGCGGACCCCCATCATCTTCAGCTTGCCAGAACGTTCGTGAAGCACCCTCCAAGCCCAAGCCCAAGCCCAAGCTTAAGTCAGAGCGTGGGCCAACGGCGCCACGGTACGTCCTGCGGGCAGTCTCTGACCTGATACCGAGCATGGTCAGGATCTTCGCCTTTTGGATTTCCGATCCAGGGCGCTTCCAGGGAGCTGGTGCGCAGCAAGGCCGTCTGAATGCTCTGAAAGGCCTGGTAACTTTTGAGCCGTTCCAAGATAGTTTCGAAGTGACTTATCACGCGTATAGCCCGCATATAGTCCTGATCCGGCGGATCCTCTCCTCGAGCTTTAACGGCGACTGTCGATGCAGGACCATCTGACACGGGGCCATCTTAGTCCACCATCGCGTCAACCTCGGGTTTTGACTCGCCATCGTCAAGGTCCTCGGGCTCTTCAAAGTCAAGCCCATAATCGGGCGCCCATTACATGTCGGTGCCATCGGCAGTACGAACGACAACCTTGTCGACCTGCTAAGGATCTGTAAGTCTTGAAGTGACGAGAATGTAGCACGAGATATCGTGCAGAAACAAGCCTGTTACTTGTTGACTAGCACTGATAACCGGGCGTGACGTCACGATTAAGATTAGACAAGACGCGACGGAGCTGGCGCTCCGCCGGTCTTGGTGGAAGTTGGAATCAATATTCAAGTTACATTTTGTTACAAACAACGTTTATATTTAGTGGCAAAGGATGAAACTGCAGAGAGCAGTATGTACATGAGAGAGAATCATGGATTGCTATGAAAATATGCAGATTGCACGTCAGAATAAGTCTTTGGGGACAGACACGACGATCAGGCTGACACTGCCAAAGTAGTGTCCGTTGAGCGATCGCATTTCATTTCAGTCAGTAATGCAAAGAGAGACTGGATATGGCACGACAGACGTCATAAAGTGCTATGTGTTGTAGCTTACCCTGTCGTGGTCGTACTTTTCACTGAAGAGGAGGATCTCGGCCTCGAACACGCATGCGACGCTGCACCGTACATGGAATTACTGCGTGCACGTCAAAAGCGATTGAATGGGGACGCATTGTCACGTCGGACGCGAAGCGAGACAGAACACGGTGGCAGACACGTCGTGCCCAAACCGAGGCTGTGCATGGGAAGTGCGCGTTGAGAATGCACGCACGATTGCAGCGCGATCAGTGCACTACATCTCGGTAAGAAGCGCGAAAGCCAGCAAAATAAGGCGAGTCATGCATAACGTAGGCGATCTTCGCCTTGAGCGTCGCGGAACACACAGGTGCAGCAACGACGCCGCGGAGCAGGGCATGACGCTGCAACTGCTCACCTTTCGACAGCATACCGATGCAGATGCCCGCACCTCATCCTCGACGCAGGGTGAATCCCATGCTCATCCTTGTGTGTCGATGCTTTACGAGTGCGGGACTGGCAAGCCCAGAAGTACTACGCATTCAGGGCGGAATGCATCTCGTACCTGTAAGCATAAATGTAGTAAAGCCGCGAGATGAGCAGATCAAGCAGAGAGTATCTGTAGAAATGCACAGTAGCACGTTGTTGTTATGAGAACAGGTCAGCCCTTACGATTTGTCGGGGAATGAATGCAAGCCAGGGCACGGTATGCTAGACGGGGTGCGGTATCTCGCACTACCCGATGACGTGCGGGCTGTTTGCGAGCGTGGGATAGATAGTGCCGGTGTGGTTCGTGAAGGCGGGCAAAATGCACACCTGCGCGTAAACGAAAGTGTCGATTGTGTTTAACAGTAGAGTTTGCACCTAGTTGCCGGAGAGGGGACGAAAGATGGAAATCAGCAGGGAGCAAATGGAAGAAGTGCTGACTATTGCACATCTCAACCAACAGCAAAGTAAAGATCGAAAAACGGGCGCACCTTCTATTCAAAAATGAGAAAATGTTATGTGAACCGGAACAGCCATTTCGAGATACAGCAGAAGCCCTATAGCCCGACATGAGGAGCCGACGAAGGGCGACGCAACAACGCACCTCACATAAGTCTTTCTGGTCGGAGGGAATGACCGCGAACAGCTCTCCACAATCACGCTAATTCACGCACCATGTTCATGAGATCAACCTTGTCACTGATTGAGCAGCCTGCAACATGGCAATGAAATTGGATGGAGAGAAGGAAAGATAGATTCATGATGGACTTGCCAGGTTTTTATCGACGCGGTCAGAGCGGATGCACTACGCTCCGAGAGCGGAATGACGTTAGACACATTCAGTACTGTCTCACCGAATGGCGAAAACAGTACTGCCGTGCGGGATGACATGGGGATCCACAGCGACATGTCGGAAGCAACTGTGAGTGTACACTCTACGCAAAGGAGACTACAACCAAACACGAGCAAAGGCGAGAACAACGCGCGAGGAAGACTACAGCCAAACATGTACAATTGCTGCGCAGCGTACTCGGTAATAGTAGAGTAATTAGATGTAGACTACACGCGTTGACTGACTTCACCTTTCGGACTTCACCATGCACACTACACCCCACAGGCAGCATTCTACCGAAAACCTTACCCGCTACAGGACTTCACTTTCGACGAAAACCCGCATCATTCCGGCCCCATCTTGTTAGGTCAACCGGCATGTCGCTTCCTGAACTACCTCCCGAGCTTGTCTTGGAAATCTATTCGTACCTGCCGGTTCAGTCTCTCCTCTCCATCTCCGCAACTTCGCACAAGTTCTCCAAATTTATCCTCGAAAACGAGGCAGCTATATACCATAAAGCTGCTCTTTTGCATAGTTTCATACCGTCCCCTAAGACGACTTTGCAGGAAGCACTGAGCATCTGCCCAGGGAAACTGTACGAGGGAACGACCGCTTGGAAGGAATTCTGTAAGCCTATTGCTTTTGATTTTTGGCATATCTAGCAACGGCCGCACTGCGCGTGCCACCCAGTCAACCATGACAACTATTCCCTACGTCTCTATCTATAGAGATCGTGACATATAGTATTGATCGCAACATCGTTCAGGTAAACGCCGGCTGCAACTCGAATGGAACTGGCTCGGAGAAGGACAATCGGTGATCCGCACCATGCACAGCGCAGGAGACAACGTTCACCGCATCAAGGTCGATGAGAAGGAGCAGATATGTATCACGACCCACAGCAACGGCGGGCTGATTGTCTCCCAGCTCCTTCCTGATCGCGTGCTCTGGTCTCTCCCAAAGGCAAGACTCCGTTCCACATTTCCTCAACCGACGACTAATACTTGCGCAGGAATACGTCCGCGAATACGCGCACTGCGAGTACAGCAACGGCTACGTCATCTTCGACCGCCGCGGGAACACGAAAGAGGTCTGGCGCCTCGCAGAGCACATCGACCCCGAGGACGCGCAGGTCGCGCCCGCCTCACCGCCAGACCAATGGCAATGGCTCTTCTCAGATCGCATGGTGCGCAAATACGGTCCCCCGAGCCGCGGGCACTTCCGGCCGTGGGCGCTGCTCGCGATGCCGGAGTGGACGCGCGCGTACCGCTTCGTGCACCCGACTCTGCTCTCCGCGGGCGAGCGCACCGTGTTCCTGCACGACGTGCGCACGGGCGCGCTCGCGCAACAGTTCGACATCCGCGCGGTGCAGCGCGTGAGCTACGTAGAGCTCAGCGCGCGCCACGTGCTCATCTGCGCGGAGGACCTCAGCGTGTATTCGCGCGCGGATGGCACGCTTGTGCTCACAATCGACGCGTCGATGGAGATTGGCCGCACGCTGCGCGTGCAGCCGCCCCACCCGCGGAACGCGTCGTCCAGCAACGTAGCGGTCCCCGCGACGATGGCACCCGAGCCCTACTCGTCGCTCAGTGGCGTGACCGCAGGTGCGTCTTGCACTATAGCACATAAACACGAATTGATACGCCCACCAGCGCACATATCGGCAGACGGCCGCGACCTCGTCGTGCTCTACGACGAGCCTGCCGTCCTGATCGTCCCCGAATTCGAGCGCGTGTGCCGCAAGGAGCTCGAGCTCAAAGACGCGGGCGTGACCGTCTGGTTCGACGACGACCTCGACGCCGCCGAATCGACCTACCTCGCCTTCGACCACGGCCGCATCTGCGTCGCAACGGTACCTCCCCTTCCCCTCCCGCCCGCGCCCGCACTCACCCACCCACAGAGCACACGCCTCGTCCTCCTGCACCTCGACGCCTCCGCGCACTACCCCCACTCGAGCGCGATCCACACGTCCGCCGCCGCCCGCCGGTGTCCGCTGCCGCATCTCGCGGCGTGCGCACTGCCGCCGCTCGACGGGCACCCCGCGCTGCCGGACCTCAGCTGCGTGCAGCTCAGCGACCGCCGCGTGTTTTTCACGTGGAACGCGTCGTTCCGCCCCGCGCACGTCGAGCCGTACATCGCTCCTGGCGAGCCGCCGCCGCCGCCGTCGAACGCGCTCGTGGTGTGGGTGCAGCCCGCCGGTGCGTGCTTCTCTCTTTCTTTGGTGTCTATGTAGGGCGGGGCTGATGGGATGTGCAGGTGGCGGGGGCGTTGATCCCGATGGGCCGGAGCGGCTTAATGTTGGTGTTGTCGATTTCAGCATTTTGGAGACGCATGCGGACGGCGCGGGGTAAATGGATGCGCGTAGGATGATAAGGACCTCGCATGGACTTGGTACTTCTTAGACGTCTGGTTCAAATTCGTGGTTTCATAGTTCGGGCACTCGGTTTCGGACTCGGAATGCAATGTTGTACTCTCCGCTTCGCTTCGACTGCCACGGATACGATCTCGCTGCTACCTTATTCTCTTGAATCGCAATAATTACCATACTGGTGCATTAACGCAGCTCGGAGGCGTGCAAATAGGGATTGAGAGAAAAGAAACGGGTTCATAGAGAGTACAAGTAATTGCGACGGAGCTACGGGGGCGGTGGTCCATGACCGGGTGCCAGCTGCGTACGGGAACGGCATGTGGACCACGTGCGGGGAAGATTAAGGAGTGTGGGTGCGGCGCGTCGCGGCGGAGAAGTGTATGTCTGAATAGCACTGAAATATCGATAGGGAAGACAGACGCGGGGCGGGTGGAATGGTGGAATGGATTGGAAGTGTAGTTGTGCAGGCGACGAAGAAAGCGATAGATCAATGAGACAGGACGAGGATGTGCAGCAAGAGCAATGGGAGACGACAACATGGAATAAGCGCAATAATAAGTACTGGTACGGAGGGCTTGGTGACAAGATCAGGAGAAATGCGGCGGGGAAATGGAGAGGGGTAACTGGGAGCAGGGGGCGGGAGGGGGCGTTGCGCTCTAGGAGTCCGTGATATTCCGCACAATGAATGGTGTATTTTACAGTAGCAGTGGAGGCGAGTAACGGGGCGCGAGCGACCGATAGTCGGGGTTGAGTCTATCTATTCCGTGACCGTGCGCGGGGTCTACTTGCTGAGACTCCACAGCGCACATCTGTGCGACACGAGATAGTCAGAACGAGAGGAGGGCGGACTTAGCGAAATGCCGCACCACTGCCAAATTCGTCTTTTCCATGATCTTGCCCGACTCGATCGCGTCACGCTCGCACCATCCACGCCTTTCCCTGCAGAGCTCCTTCCTTTCTCCCAGTCGCCGGCGAGCCACGGCGGGCTCATACATCGACATAGATGAGCACCGGTTCGCCCACGCCCTCGATTTCGGGGATGACGCATTTGAGATCGAACGCCTTGGCGAGCACGATTTTGAATATCTTCTGCACATTGATCGAAGCGGACGTTGAGCAGAAGATGAGAGACGCGTGCATCGCCTTTGCGAAGCGCTTCGCCTTCAATGTGGCATTAGCTGAGAACAAGCAGGCAACGGAGAGCATGCGCACCTGCTTGGTGATTTCTTCTTGCTCGTCTCGAGGGAACGTTGCAAAAGTATCAAATTTCGTGCCGATGAGGAAGGGGATTGCGGTCTGGGAAAAGTGGTGAGCACCGACGGAGGCAAAGCGAGTGCAGCCACGGAAACAAACCTTGTTGAACCCCCTCGCTTGTCGATACCACTCCTTGACCGAGTTGAGCGTCGACTTGCGCGAGAGGTCGAACATGAACAGAATGGCGACCGCATCGTTGCACACCAGCGGCAGCATGTTCACGAACTCGCGCTGGCCACCTAGATCCCATATCGAAAAGGTGATCGTCGTCCGCCGTACTGAAATGGTCTTCTCCATGAAATTGACGCCTGGGTGGCGGAGGCACGGTCAGCGGCGGCGATGATGGCAGCGATGGCAGCGCACGCACCCAGCGTCTGGATATAATCCTCGTCAAAGCTGCCCTCGACATACTTGACCATCAAGCTCGTCTTGCCGATCTGCGAGTCCCCGACCATGCCCACCTTGATCACCACACTTTACAGGCCCCGACGCGTCAGGCATGGCAACGGCGGTGCAGGATCGTGCAACGTACCTGTTCTTCTCATCGTTGTTCTCCAGCGATGGGTGCGCGTTCGGGCCGGCTGCGGGGCCCGCGTTTGAGGAGGAAGCGGTGGGGGTGGAGGATGACGCGGCGGACGACATGGCTTGGATTGAATAGTCAACGGTGGTGAGCTCTGGTGGACGCTTAAGCTTTCGCGTGTCGGGAACGACGCCAGATGGATGAACGTAGATAAGACAAGAAGCGAGTCGACAAAGCCAGCGGGTGATCAGATGAGAGAAAGAAAGAAAAAGAGAAGGAAAGAACGCGTTTCTGAGAGCGCTGCGGTTATGAACTGGGTATTTGGAGCAATGTAGACCGCCCGAGCAGCGACAGAACAGAGATGAACCAAGACACAACCAGCTGACGGCAGGCAGAAACAACGAGGCCGCGCGCTAAGCAGAGCTCTGTTTGTTGATCCTCTGAGCCACCCGATGTTCTCACCATTTGGTGGCGTCAATTCGCGTAGTATACGTCGTACCTGAAAATCGAAGCCGGAGGGCAGATGCATCAGAGAACTGAAGTGCCTCAACGTCTCGCAGTACTACGATATTATTTGATTGTGCTACAAGTATCTAAGAAGGCTCCCAGGTAAGCACCGTGTGGGCGTCGAGAACGGTACGCATTATGAAGATTCCAATAAACCACATACAGATGCAATATTTTATGGGGGAAGCCAAAGACGTACACTCCATATGCAGTCAACAATGCAATTACAACCATCGCCGCAACTCGAAAAAACACGTCTCCTCGCACTCCCGGCCCCGCGCACGTTGCTGCAAAAACCATAATCAGCGCGCTGCACTCTCCCCTGCCCATCCAGACCTACCGACTCCACGACGATCCTCTGCATCGTGCTCCGCATCACATTCCACGGCATATCACGCACATCCGGCACCGCGTGCACTGGCGTCCGCCGATACACGCACCCCATGTTCGCTAGCTCCGGAAACACGCGCAACACGAAGTCCGCAACGGCCTCCGGGTCCGTGACGACGCTCAGCGTGAGGTCGAGCGTCCGCAGGCGGCTCGCGGGCGGCGGGACGGACACGCCGCGCCAGTGGCCGCCCGACGCGTCGACGTTGACCGCGAGCTCGTCCAGCGCGGGGCACAGCCGCGCGAACGGCAGCAGCCCGCGCAGCGTCGCCATGCCGCGCGTCTCCATGTCACCGTGCGGCTCGCCGTGCACCTCCGGCGCGACCTGCCGGATCTTGAGGCTCGCGAGGCGCGGCCACGCGGCGGCCATCTCGGCGCACAGCGCGTCCGTGACGAGGTGGTACTGCGGCACGCCGAGGATCACGCGCGTGAGGCCGCGCAGCGGCAGGTGCGCGACGATGCCCGAGGAGAGCAGCGGGGCGGCGGCGTAGAGCGGCGCGGAGCTCAGGTCGCAGGCGAGCTCGAGCTCCGTGAGCGTGGGCCCGAAGAGGCGAGTGAGGTGGTGCACGCAGCCGTGCGGCCCGGACGGCAGGCGCGCGTAGGTGACCGGACAGCGTGGTAGCGCAAACAGAATCTTCTCTGTGTTGCCGTTTGGCACCGCGATTGTCAGCGACTTGAGCGCGGCGAAGCCGCCGCGCGCGACGCTGTAGTCGAAGGGCACGCGCGGGATGTCTTTGCGGCCCTCGGAGAAGTAGAGCGATTCTAGATGCGGCAGCGCGCTGAGGCCTTCGACCATGTCCGGGCAGGCTATCAGCGGGAGGTCGATGCAGATCTTGCGCAGGGCGCGGAATGCCGTGACGTGGCTCAGACGCGCTGCGATAGTATCTGGTCCAGCGAGTCGATTGGGAAGAGGATCATGTCGAGCTCTTGTACGTCGCGTGATCGCTCGTTCATGGTCACCAGGATGTTTGTGAGCAGCGGGTCAAGCCTTGTCACATCCGTCCCCGAGTCCGCAACGATTCTGACCAAGCTGAGCGTCGGCGCTGCTAGCGCGGGAAGATGCGGGGCCGTTTCTGGCTTCGAAGTACCAGGCTATCGACTTAAGGAAGGGGAACAGCGGAGTGCGGTGCTTGATTGTGGTGATGACATCTTTGCTTGGCCGTCGTGGAGATCCGCTGTGCGCACTCGAGCGGCATAGTGATCGTACACGTCCCACCGTGCTGTGTTCATCTACCTAAGTAAACCCAACATGTCAGCGACCCGTCATCCGAGTACCCAAGCCCAAAGCAGCCCAGAGCGCCTCACCTCATCGTGTCCCTCCGCTTTGATGCTCTGCAACAAACAATCAACGCGCCGGAAGTCAGTCCAGCGCCTCCACAGAGCGTCCAGCGCGACTGGCGAGATGCTTCTGCAGACCCTCGCCAGCGCCGCGAGCGTCTGTTCGACCTCATTCGGCTCTTGATCCGCAATGTGCTCGATAATGAGCGTCACGACGTCCGAGATGCGCCAGAGTCGGTGCATGGCGGTGGCGGGCGTGGAGAAGGGACGGGCGGGCGATGGCGACGACTATTGCTGCCAGTGCGAAGCAAAGAGCATCACGTGCTGATGCGCCTCGTAATAAGGCGCGCTTCGCTGCGCCCTGCGAGTTCGACGGTACTGGGCGATGCGGACGCTACTAAGTATGTGGCGGGAATGTGCGCACATAAGCAGAGCATGAGAGAGCCGGGTGGTCTACCGCGAGGTGTGCTGTCGCACATACACGCATTATCGCCGATGCGCGAAGTGTGGAATGTGGAGAACGGTTAGCTCGTACATGTCGCATGACCGTTGAGCACGTCGATCTTGACATTGAGGCAGTTTGCTAGCCTGACAGCTGGCGCCTACCAGCATCGACTTGCATTCACGGGCTAGCAAGCCCATTGCGACTTGGGGCATTGGCATGTGACCGCAACCATTGATACCTTGACCTTGAACATTCCCTGGCGAGAGCACGCCAAAAGACATGTACGCCTGTACAATTTTCAAACGTTGTGGTTCGGGGAGAGCAAATAAACAAGTTGCAGTCAACAGCAGTGGAAGCAGGACGCGACGCGACGCGACTGTTCGGGTGGCACGCGTCGAGGACGCGTCGCCGTGCGCCACAGTGGCCTCGGCACATTCCGAGGAACTGTACAGTTCCCACGCCCCTCACGTGCGCCTAAACTCTGGTCTATAGTCAACGCCGGACGGTCTGCATCCTCAAGACACCACCTCAAAATGTCGAAGCGCGGTACGTTTCTCGTCGTCGTTAGCATGCGCACAGTGTCCTGACCATGCGTTATGTTTTCTCCCAATTTCCTCGCGGCGCATCACTGCGACGTCAAATCCTGACGTTAAATCCTGACCGTCAAATCCCGACGTTCAATCTCGCCCGTCAAATCCTGACGCTTTATTCAACCCGACTGCCTGCACACACATAGGCGCAGGAGCCTCCGGCAACAAATTCCGCCTCACCCTGGGTCTGCCCGTGGGTACGGTGCTGAACTGCGCGGACAACAGCGGCGCCAAGTCGCTTTTCATCATCGAGCCGTATGGCTTTGGCTCGCATCTGAACAGGCTGCCCGATGCGGTGTCGGCGACATGGTCGTCGCGTCCGTCAAGAAGGGAAAGCCTGAGCTGAGGAAGAAGAGTGAGTGCTTTTCATCTTCTTTGAGCGCGGCGGATGGAGTTGGTCGGGTTGGGGAAGATGGCAGGAACCCTGACGCGGCGCTGTGGTTTTGTGTTGTTCTGCTGTACATCATGCTAATTGTATTATCCCCCTTCTACAGCCATGCCTGCCGTCGTCGTTCGCCAACGCAAGTCGTGGCGCCGGAGGGATGGTCTCTGCCTGTACTTCGAAGTACGTCTTCCCACCTCCGCATATCGGCATTGAACTAACCAAACCTTGTCGTGCGCAGGACAACGCCGGTGTCATCGTCAACCCAAAGGGTGAGATGAAGGGCTCCGCCATCACCGGTCCCGTGGCCAAGGAATGCGTACGTCGTCTTCCCCCTTCTCGCATCGCCAACTGACCGGACGTGTGCAGGCTGACCTCTGGCCGCGTATCGCCTCGAATGCGGGCACGGTCGTATAGAGCTCTGTTGTTTCTTTTCTCTCTGTCTGTCGGAGTATGATGTCGTGTATTCTCTATCGCATTGCATATGAAACCGTATGACCATGAACAATCATAATCAATGCTTTTGCATGCACACATCTGCCTCCCAAAAACACTGAGAATTCCTACGTGGGGCGACCCTTGAGAAGTGCCACTAGTAAAGTTCAGATATATAATAAGACACGAGTGTATCCTTGCAGTCGGAGAAGCTAGAGTAGCCTGTTTTGTACTCAGAAGGATGCTTTCACACCCACGGATGGCACTGGCCGCCTTCCAGTACCCTCTCCTCCCGGAACGCGCGTTACACTTAACTTAAGTACATGGCGAGACCGCCTCGCTTGCTAGAGGAAAGCAAAGCTGATGGACTTACATTGTTGTAGTTGTTTTTTCATGACTCCCTGGTAGTATATCGGCTAGTACACCCGCTTGTCATCAGACGGTGCGCGGGAGAGCGGGGTTCGACTCCCCGCCAAGGAGTGTCTAGGAGCCTAAACACATTCTTTTTTCTGTTATTTATTCGGGTGCCGTGCACACGTCGGATTCAAAGCTTGACATTCTGGCAAAGCACCATTTGACAGTACGTTTTACTCCGGACACGATCAGGTAGGCGTGAGAAAGACAAGGACTCTCAGTCTCTCATGCTGGTTGAGCGCAACATTCCATTCATACTCCCAACATACGGTGCGTCGAATCAGCACATATCTATATATGCTGCGTGATGTCCAAAGTGAATCTGAATCGTGTTCTCGCCTCATGCAAAGGGCTGAGAGCACAGATTTGTAGGTACAGTTCGGTAAGAAATCTTGCCACTTTGCACTGATACAGTGGCATTTGTTTCATGCCTGGGACAATCACACTGACCTTGTGTTCAAAGAACGATGGCAAGGCCTCCACCTTTGGGCCCACATCCATGGCCTATGAGCATAAAGACATCAGTGCGTACCCTTCTGACGCTCTACCTTTTCCCTTCACTTGAATCTCTCCGGCAGCGCACCCTCCCACTCGAACACCATGGCCCACCACCCCTCGAGAAGGCCCATCTCCTACCAAAACGACCCGTCTCTTTTATCAATGATCTATGATCAGCAAGTTCCTTGGTGAGTCGCAACGCGTCAGACACCGACATCTGTCCGAGCTCACGAGCACCGTCTCCGAGGTAGGCTTTGCGAAGGAACACAGGCGCCAGGTAGAGGCCGAGCAGCGCCGCGTGGATGAGTGGGAACAGCGGCTGCAGACTGTTCCCGTCTACTCAGCGTCGGCGTACGACCCGCCATCCAATGTTTCCCATCGAAAGGATCCTATAGCCAACTCCGTACCTATCGCGACACGCGAGGTCCCAGCATGGCACGATCACGACCAGTATGTCTCTGCGAATCCGGACGTTCCGGTAAGGCGCGTGGCAGGTTCCGCGCTACGCTTCGGCGGTAGTCACCCAGCGGGAGACGCGTCTCGGGCGTGGGGCCTAGGCGAGATCATGAAAGAAACCAGGCAGGACGAAGAGAGTGAGCCGAGGCGGGACAGGACGAAGAAGCGCCGTAGGGAGGATGGAATCGGAGAGGGCAGCGCTGTTGCCGTTCGGGGTGATGGTGCGCTTAAATTCCTGTTTGATTGGCGCCATGTGTTCATCACTTCCTGTGCATATAGAATCGGGGTTACAGGGCGCGGAGGGTGCCTGCTCGTTTCCTTGGAAGAAGCAAAGGATGGCATATGAGCAGGCCTACGTACGGACTCTCGAAGGGAAGATCAAGTCTCAGCCTGACCCTCGGTCACAGACATGGCAGTTTCAGCAGAACGGCAAGGGCGATCGCCCCGATGCGTCGAGGCCCAGAGGCGAATGGGAATATAACCAGAATCGATCGGCGGCGGTGGCTCCGCGATTGCAGGCTGCTTCGACTATGAATGCGACAACCAGAACTCCTCTTCCTGAACGCCCTGAGGATTGTGGTAGAACATCCAGCGTAGGAGCAGGAGGCTGGCACGAGCGTTTTGATGAGGAAGCGGACGGATACTTTTCGACGTCTGAGACAGAGTGTGACTCACAGTGCGAGGAATATTGCTGCTGCGAATAATATAGTGTCGTTTTACCTGTTTATTTGTTGCGTCGCCGATGTAATATACTCCTTGACCGGGTATCGAGGATCCTGTGTTTCAAAATTAGATTCACTAGGTGACCATCTGTATTTGACACGTACTGAGCTACAATGAGCGCCGCAACCAGGGTGACCTTCGCCCGTAGCTTTGCAGATGACAAGTCCCGGTAAGAAGAGAATGGAACCAGGCGAAGCGGCACTGGCATAGTAACAACGATGCACTAAAATCGTCGAGATTATGTCTATGTTCACCTGCCTTTCATGGGCACCAGTGTCGGATGGCTCGTGCATGTCAGGATAAGAAACGAGTCCGTTGTTAACTGCATAGGAATAATAGTGTACAGACAAACCGCGAGTGACAGCGCCGGCAGTTTACCGTTCCCTGCTCGCCGAAAGTCATAAAAACACGATCGGGACACGAGGATGATAGTTTACTCACGGACATGCTTGCCTTTCAAGGTTCGTTTGAGAGACGCGAAGGTGTATTTGTCTCCAAACGTCACGAAATGACCGCCAGTGTGATTGATAACAGTTGATAACTGCACAGGATGGCCGCAGCACTCTGACAACGCCATGCTAACCGGGGCTTGTGCAATCATCGGGATGAACCCGGATTCAGTCAGGACATTGATTGGCTTGAATGGTTTGTACTGGTAACATATAGACAAGATTTGGTCGAGAGTAATCGGGAAACCGTATTCGAGTGTGGGTGGGAGGGAATAATCGGCAGGAAGCATCAGCAGGGGAAGGTCTGACAATGGCGGCGCGGCCGCCAGCTCCTCTTCGGGCTGCGACGATGATAATCAGCAACAGGGTGACACTTGATTGAACGTTGGAGATCCTACCACTTCAGGGCATCCTGGGGCAGAAGGTCATAGTGCAGCAGGCAGACCGGCATATCGTGACACATACGGCTTGGATACGGCTTGGTAGATTCAGATCCAAGGACTGAAGTAGCTGATGACTGTGCGGAGAGCGAGCGAATAATCCTGTCCGAATCTATGGGCGACATTGTGGCGGGCTGAGGCGCGAATATGGTGGTGATAGATGAAAGTCTAGCGGGGTATAACTTCAAGTTACAAGTATGAGGTTGAACGCCACAGACGCGCCGGCGGTGGCTTGTGAATCATCTTAACATCTCGACATTCCGTACTGCTTACTACCGAATGTAATTGCCTACACTATATAGTATAAACCCTACAGAAGACGCTGCATCAAGTCGAGTGGCAGGCTGCTCTCGCGATGCAAATGCTCGGCGAGTGCGATGTCTGGACTCTCATCTGCGCCGGCCCATGGGACTGCCCGAGCGGCGACTCTTACTCATGAGCGTGCTGAACAACAACGCCGATCGCTGTCGCAGCTCGTGTAGAGTGAAGCTCGATGAGCTAGCGCTCCAGCTCTTGTAGGCACGCGGACCCTTGCAGAGGCATCAACGTATATATTGAGCCTCGCAATCCTATTTGAACTTACACAAAATCCCATCGCGACAAACAGCATAAGGATAGTAATGTATAAGTACAGAGAAAACATGTCCTACAGATACCGGAGCAGTCCCTCCAAGTCAGAATCCCTCCAAGTTGGAAAACCAGAACTGATGTACCACATCGGACGTTCTTTGGTATTCAGGATGTCCTGCAACTTTCCTACGTACGCGACAAAGGTCGATGTCAACGCAGGGAACCAACATAGGGATAAACAAAGAACTAACGGATGTTGTCGGGTCTCAATGTTCGCCTGATACCTCTTGAATCATAGTTGTCACCCAGTGTTATAAAATTCTCGCCAGGATGATTGACGACACTTGATAGCTGTACAGGATATTGGCACCTTCTTGACAGAGCAACGCCGATTCGCGATATCACGGTGCCGGAAATGCGCCCGTCAGAGCCGAAGGTGCTGAGTGGTTTATCAGGGTTCCATTCCGCACATATGTCGACGATCTGCTCGAGAGAGATCGAAAAGCCCAGTTTGAGCATTGGTGGAAATGAATTTGAGGTCGGAACCAAAGCTGGAGGGAGCTTCGTGATTGGTGGCACGGTTGCGAGCTCCACGTCAGTCTGCGCGAGAAGATGGTCGATCAGCAGCTATACGATGATTGCTGAGATACTGGAAGATCATACCGGTTTGAGAGACCCTGGGGCAGAAGGTCGTAGTAGAGCAGGCACGTCTGCATAGGGAGAAGACTCAGATTCGAGAACTGAATCGACGGAGGATTGCGCAGTGTGCGGACGAGCAGTCCTGTTTGGATCTATAGATGACATTTTCGCAGGCCAAAATGCAGATGGGAAGCTGGAAGATGTCGACAAGAGCTTGAGACTCCGTATAGTAGAGAGGCGTGGTATAAGTAACAGAACGAAGATGAACGCCACACACGCGTCCACGCGTCTTACACCTGTCGCGACGGGACCACCGCACTTTCCGTTGATGAACTGTAAGTGGAAGCGGTCAGTTCTAGATGACGGAGATCACTCACATCGTACGAAGCGTTGGGAACTGGAGGTAAGAACACTGATATGTACGGGCTTTGTTGAAGTTGTCATTATGTTACTTTGCAACATTCAATTGTAACTTCCCTGGTAGTATATCGGCTAGTACACCCGCTTGTCATCAGACTATCCGCGGGAGAGCGGGGTTCGACTCCCCGCCAAGGAGTTCAAGAACGAAATATGTATAGTTTTTCTTTCTCGTACGCTCTTAGCGTCGATCTTCAGCATCCAACCTCGTAGAATCTTTACTGTATAGGCTCTCGCGACTTGTGCAAATGACGCCACTCCAGCAGAATCACGCTTGTCGTTTCACTCAGTAAGTACCTTTCGCTCGGAGCGGAAGTTCTGCACCGTTGTGCAGATTCAGGCAGAACGGGACCCAGCGCGTGTGTAAAATCCAGGGGCGCCAGGCAAAGGCTTAGCCTTTTCATATGATTGAGCACTGTACATCTTCGAAGACATACACGTTCACCGGCTCCTGCCTCTCATGTCATGTACGCAGTGCCTGCATGCGAGAATCAGATCGCGACAGCTTCTGGCGGGCACGGTGAGGATCGTCATCGGACAGCCCAAAGGCGTACGTCGTGCCCTCCAGCGCTCGGCGTCGATAACCGCTCACCAATACTGCGCGGTGAATCGCGCACTCCCATCTGGCAATAGGGCAGGGTGATATCGGCGAATGTATCATTTCATGCGGGGTGATAGTACAAGCCAGGACGGCCTCACGCGGCGTACTATACTTAACAGGACCGTCGGGCTCTGTAGACTGCTTCTGTCGGTCTGGACGCGGTCGCGCTAGCTAGGCTGCGCGGAGGTCGACGATCTGGCGTAGCGTTGAGCAGGATGCTTCAGCACCCGAGCGCATGCGTTAGTGAGTGCGCAAAGCGGCGGGCCCGACCCCCGCAGCCCTTCACGCGGAGACCGAACCGACCCTACGTGCCTGTGTTTTACAAACATCGATGGACCCCACACGTCGTGCGCACATCGCGAACCCCACCTAGGTGATCCAGAAGTCGACGTCGAGGCGCGCGGTGGATCAGCAGCGCGCGCGATGACGGCTGCCTGACTGATGGAGGGTGCGGTCGGACGATCTGCCTGCTGTTTCAGGGCCCTGTGGGATCGGATGGAGTCCGAAGCTCGCTTTGCTCGCGTCAGCGCAGCACGCCCGCCGTCCAAAGAGGAAAGGGGCTTGCGCAGGCTGACGCAGGGCTGACGAAGCCCATCATTCCACTCCAACCAGAACGGGACGTGGGCCGGCGCCGCGCGGACAGATCCTGCGATACCGGGCACCAGAGGGCAGGGAACGGACGCAGCCTCGTCGCGGCTGATGTCTGTGCATGCACGTTGTGGAAGTCATGCATGGCACGCGTCGAATGGGAGCTGCACGCATTTGTCACGAGGAGGACGCGTTGAAATAGCGGAGTTCGAGGCGGGGGCTCCGCGATCATATGAGAGATGTCTTCAGTCAGCAGGCGCTAACATTGGCAACGACAGGTCATGGCCGCTGAACATTCCACGAGGAGCCGCGGGCAGTCGAAACCATGGCAGTGTGGCGATTAGCAGTATCGAAGGCATCGGCCGTGGTCGGCCTAGATCGTTCACGGAATTGTTTGAGGGATTCAGATCCAGCGACGAAGGCTGACGACGATCAGCGGCGGATGGGCAGGCGTGAACGAAAAAAGCGGGGCTGGGGTAACGGAAGCTAAAAGTCTCAGGAGGATAGGCCGATAAATGAATACGCCCGATCGTGTCTGACTGAGCGTGGTGTACTGCGGGGCCAGGTCCAGTCCTGAAAAGGAAACCGAAGGGAAACCTCAGTCAGCGGCACCAGAAACGCGGCCCCGTGAGCACGGATGTTCGAGGAGTCGCTGCAGACCACACCCGCCGGAAGGTCGAGAAACTCAGAAGTAGATACCGCAATTACCAAGTGACCTCATGCCCAGCCAATCAAAGTCCATAGAATACCAAGTACGATCTAGATGTGATGTTGGCAGGGTGCGATGGGAGCAGAACCGGAGCATGAGGACCGTCTAGGCTGGTCGTGCCATAGCTCGGCCGGTGCGAATACGGACTCCACGCTACGCACCTGACGCCTCCAATATAAGCCCGAGACCTGCATTAGACATCCATCCGCTTTCCTTCCTCCCTTCCAACCAGAGAAAGATAGCTCCTTACCATGCCTTCCCAACAAGTCTTCGACTCTAAGGACGGTGCCGTCTACACCACCTCCAACGGCGTGCCCGTCGCCGAGCCCTATGCGGCCCAAAAAATCGGGAAGAGCGGTCCTCTGCTGCTGCAGGGTGCGTTTGTCACTGTATCTCACCGCATTCGAAGTTGACGAGCCCTGCCCCTAGACTTCCACCACATCGACCTGCTCGCCCACTTCGACCGCGAGCGTATCCCTGAGCGTGTTGTATGTACCTGAACTCCCACCGCCGATCCCATTGCTTGGGTCCCTGACAGTTCCCTTCGCTCTCATAGGTCCATGCCAAGGGTGCTGGTGCCCACGGCTACTTCGAGGTTACCCACGACATTAGCGACCTAACCTGCGCGAAGCTGTTCAGCAAGGTTGGCAACCGCGCCCGTACCACCATGCGGTTCTCCACCGTCGGTGGCGAGTCTGGCTCCGCCGACACCGCGCGTGATCCCCGTGGGTTCGCCATCAAGATCCGCACGGAGGAAGGCAATCTCGACTGGGTGTTCAACAACACGCCCGTGTTCTTCATTCGCGACCCTGCCAAGTTCCCACACTTCATCCACACACAGAAGAGAGATCCACAGACTCACTTGAAGGATGCTGATATGTTCTGGGTGAGTGCCTCCTGCTGTGCGGTCATCGAGATAGTTGGGATGGGAGATGGACGTCGGTCGGCATGTCGGGGGCGCGTCACCGTTCATACTCAGTTCGGTGTTTGCCGTCGCTTTGTCTCGCTATCATCTCGACATCGTGACTGGACTTGCCTTCAACGACGACGACGTTGACTGATGTAACCGAACTTGCAGGACTACCTCAGCCTGAACCCAGAGTCGATCCACCAGGTCATCATCCTCTTTTCTGACCGTGGAACTCCCGACGGCTTCCACAACCAGCATGGTTACTCTGGTCACGCCTACAAGTGGATTAACGCGAAGGGCGACTGGGTCTACACCCAGATTCATGTCCGCGCCGATGGCGGTTTCAAGACGCTCGACAATGACACCGCCGGCAAGCTCGCTGGTGACAATCCCGACTACGGTACTCAGAACTTGTTCGAAGCCATCGAGAAGAAGCAGTACCCCTCCTGGACCGTCTACGCTGTGCGTCTCCTCTATGTGACCTGCTCTTTTTGATGCTAAACTTTTCGCAGCAAACCATGACCGCCCAGCAAGCCGAGAGCTTCCGCTACAACGTCCTCGACCTCACCAAAGTCTGGCCGCACAGCGAGTTCCCGCTGCGGCCGATCGGCAAGATCGTCCTCAACGAAAACGTGCAGAACTACTTCGCCGAGATCGAGCAGGCCGCGTTCTCGCCATCGCACCAGGTGCCCGGCTGGGAGGCCTCCGCGGACCCCGTGCTGCAGTCGCGCCAGTTTTCGTACCCCGACACGCACCGTCACCGTCTCGGCGCGAACTACCAGCAGCTGCCCGTCAACGCGCCCGTCGTCCCCGTCGCCAACTTCCAGCGCGACGGCCCGATGGCGTTCATCAACCAGGGCGCGCGCCCGAACTACCAGAGCAGCATTGCGCCGCTCTCGTACCTCCGCACGCCGTACGACGGGACCGTGGACAAGCATGAGCTGTGGGTCGGCTACGCGCGCACCGAGCTGTCCGAGATCAACGAGCGTGAGTGCCACATTCTGCCTGTGGTTTCGATCCGCGTCTGATGTGTGTCTCCTACAGTCGACTTCGAGCAGCCGCGTGCGCTGTACCAGAAGGTCATGAGCGAGACCGACCGCGAGCACCTTGTATACAACATCGCGTGCCATATGAAGAACATCCGCAGCCCCGTCATTCGGGACAGGCAGCGTACGTCCTCTTCTGTGCTCAATCCATCCTTAGCACTAACGCACGCGTACAGTTTCCGTCTGGGCCGCCGTCGACCAGAGCCTCTCGGACCGCGTTGCCAAGGCTCTCGGCGCTGGGTCCGTGCAGCCACTCAAGGCCAAGCCCGCGGCCGAGTCCTGGCGGCTGTATGTCAACGGGCTCGAGGCGGTCAAGAAGGGTCTGCAAGGCAACTAGGTTGAGGGCGTGGGAATTTGAGGTTTGAAGGTGGAAGGAATTGTCCAGTATGTCACTGTAGTTACGCAAGTCGTCTGTATTTTTCATCAACAAATGTACTTTTGTTTCACCATGTGCGCTGCTCTGCGATGTACGAATGTTCGCCTTAGGGAGAATGGGCTTGATGCGTTAATTGGATGTTTAACTGGTCGTGATCGCCTCAAGGAGGCATTGAGGAGGCATATGATGTTACGCGGCGTACGGTATCGTCGATCCTTCGCTTGCTCTTCCATGTCATTTGCTTTGCAAGCTCACCCCATCACCGACAAACGGCTATAGTCTATCTGACAGTCGAATTCCATCATAATACGACATGACCGATGATGCTACTATCGGCAAGCGATAGCTGAATCCGTAGGACCGTACTCGCTCGTTTCCCCGGAGCTAAATCTGGACTCCCGAAATTAGCGTTGGGCAAGCCGCAAGCGTTTCGCTGTGCTACGCTGCTATGCAGTCCATGAATATTCTCCCTGGGCAGAAAGGAAGTATTGCATCGCAAGTGTATGCTGGGCTGGTCGTGTTCGGCTCGGGAAGGCATGCGATTATACGCAGCGTACGTCGATCCTCCATCTGCTCTTCCATGTCGTCTACAAGCTCACCCGATTATAGACAAACGGCTATCGCCTGTCGGACACTCATAGCACGATGCTATCACGCATGACCTACGACCTGGTGTCGGAGAGCTACAGAGTTAAATCCGTACACACTTGTTTCCCCGGAGCTAAATCTGGATGCCCAAAATTAGCGTTGGGCAAGTGACTACGACTCGGGCTGCTTTCAAGGTCTTCCCCCACGCGCAAACTAGCATAAGTAGAAGCCTCGGGGCCCGGATCCTAGAAGCAGCAGGCCGAAGCACGCGCCGGTGTACTGTCGGTAAAATACCCCGCATTCTCCGCCCCCTCTGGCATCATTTCCTCACGTCAATGCTCGTCGATACGGTCCTGGTATATACAGGCCCTGCCAAGTGCGATAGGCAGGGGCACACACGAGTCTCTGAACCTGGGCTTCCCTCGCATACCGGGAGGTGTCGGGCCTCCGCGTCGTGTGAGCGCCCGAATCGCCCGCAACATCCACTGGTCGCATCGACGATAACATCTCCCCGACGCTCTCCAGCACATCCTAAATTAACCCCTCGTCCGTCCACTCCACATAGCCATGCTATGCTAGTGCGTCTCTCGTTCAGTGCTATTTCTGCACACGCCCACGTAGCCTTCTGCGACGAGGACCTGGCGTCTGGAGTTAGATCGGTGCATCTTCGGTTCGCGTGAGGTGACGTGAATGGCGCGCACCCGTCCCCTGCCCTTTCGAACTGCCACTCACTCGACATGTCCAGGCGACACCAGCATATCGCGTCCCCGCCCTCGCAATCCCATCACGCAAGTTCTACTGATGTCGTCGTATTGTCGGCACAAGCATACACGAATTCTGATCACGAGCCGCATCCGGCCGCGCTGGCTACATCCGATTTGTTTCCGTTTGACTATGGCTTCTGCTCGCTTCTATCGTCCGCGGGTTAGCGCTGGATGCCCAGCGACGCCCTCGCCGCATGATCCAATCAAGTCTTGTGCGTATGTATGCGCTTCATATCCAGGCGGTTATACTTCGCCAATTCGCGGCTGCCTGACCATGGCCGCTGCATAAATTGCGACGCTGGACCGCGGTTCTGCACTCGCACTGCGCTCGCAAGTCGCAACGATGCTCGGACGCGTAGCTCTCGCGCTTCTGCCCTTGGTGGGCTCCGGTACGTCGCGTGCAGTCCCGTTCTGCATCTAGGCCACTGACACGTGCTTCTTGTTCTGTGGTACGCGTTTTGGGTAACGCGGTGGTGCAGTGCTCTCCCAGACATCAACCAGCTACACCGACCCGCAGAACGGCATCGTGTTCCAAGGTATCACGGACCCCGTCCATGGCGTGACGTATGGCGCCGTCTTCCCTCCCCTCGCAACCTCCGGGCCCAACCCCACCGAGTGGATTGGCGAAATCGTCGCGCCAATCGACGCAAAATGGGTCGGCATGGCGCTCGGAGGCGCCATGATCGGCGACCTCCTCCTGGTCGCGTGGCCTAACGGCAACGACATCGTGTACTCGACGCGCTACGCAACGTGAGGTTTTGGCTTCTACGCCCTAGCGAGCTCGCGCTGACTGATGTCGACGTGTTTCAGAGACTACGTGCAGCCTTTGTCAGTGCTTCTTCCGTGCCCATGCAGTCGCTACGCTTACCCTGACGTGCTTTCTAGGGAATACGACGGCCCTACGATCACGAACCTTCCCTCCACCAACGTGAATGCGACCCATTGGAACTGGGTCTTCAGATGCCAGAACTGCACGAGTGCGTACGCTCCGAAGGCACTGCTGAACGAGTCTGAATGAGTTGCGCTATGTAGGCTGGCAGGGCGGCAGCATGGCGCTTGACTCTGGCGGAGCGTGGGCATGGGCGTACTCGAACGTCGGCGTTGATGACCCCTCAGACCCGCAGAGCACCTTCAACGAACACACAGATTGTAAGGAACCTAGCGCTGCTTTTCCATACGCATGCTTAGCTTGCCACGCTCTCCCTTTCTTTCTTCGCCCTTTGCGTAGTCGGCTTCTGGGGCGAGATCCTCTCGGATGCGCACAGCGACAACTACGATGCGTACCTGGCTGGCGGGACAGGCACGACGACGAGTACTCCTCCGACATCGACGCCGCCGACTTCTACGACGACGACCAGCGCCTCGCCTACTGTAACGGTCAGTACGATCCACACGGTCACACGTCTGCCATGCTGATATGGATGTGTCGCGCAAGGGCACTCCTTACGATTACATCATTGTAGGCGCAGGGCCGGGCGGTATTATTGCGGCGGACCGGATCTCCGAGGCTGGAAAGAAGGTCCTTCTACTCGAGCGCGGAGGACCCAGTACTGGCGAGACCGGTGGAACCTACGTCGCGCCATGGGCTGAAGGCACGAACGTGAGGATGCTCGCTTCTTCTGGTGCAAGCGGCTGCTGATCGCGCTCAATAGCTGACGAAATTCGATATCCCGGGCTTGTTCGAGTCCATGTTCACGGACAGCAACCCGTGGTACTGGTGCAAAGGTGAGATCACTGCGTTGCGAGAGGAAGTCTTGTCCTGAACATTGTTCAGACGTCACCGTGTTCGCTGGATGCTTGCTTGGCGGCGGTACTTCGGTCAACGGAGCGTGAGTCCCGTTTCCGATTTACCATGGGGAAGATGAATTCACCCACATATGGACTATCAGGCTCTACTGGTTACCTCCCGATTCCGACTTTAGCACCCAAAACGGCTGGCCGAATGGCTGGCAAAACCATCAACCCTATACGAGCGCATTGGCGGAGCGGTTGCCGAGCACCGACGCACCGTCGACTGACGGAAAAAGATACTTGGAGCAGACGTTCGACGTCGTGCAGCAACTCCTCAACGGACAAGGCTACCGACAGGTTACTATCAACAACGAGCCTAACTCGAAGGACCACGTCTACGGCTACGCTTCGTATGATGTAAGTGTTCTCCTTGATCTTCCGCGCCGCATTCATTAGCACTGACCGCTCTCTTTCACAGTTCATCAACGGAAAGCGCGGTGGTCCTGTTGCGACGTACTTCCAAACTGCCAGTAAACGCCCGAACTTCACATACAAGGACTACACGCTCGTGAGCAACGTCGTGCGCAACGGCGCGCAAATCACGGGCGTCCAGACGAACGACACTTCGCTCGGCCCCAACGGTGTCATTCCGCTCACTCCCAACGGCCGCGTCATCCTGGCCGGCGGTTCGTTAGGCACACCGCGCATCCTGTTCCAGAGCGGCATCGGCCCGTCCGATATGCTGCAGATCGTGCAGAACAACGCGCAGGCGGCGGCGAACCTTCCCCCGTCGAGCCAGTTCATCGACTTGCCGGTCGGGCAGGATGTTTCGGACAACCCGTCCATAAACGTGGGTATCATTATAGCTCGCCCTGATCTGATGCTCATAGCGGGATTCTGCTTAGTTGGTCTTCACGCACCCGTCGATCGACGCATACGACAACTGGGCAAACGTCTGGAGCTCGCCGCGATCGGCCGACGCTGCGCAGTATCTGCAGGACCAGTCTGGTGTCTTTGCTAGCGCTTCGCCGAGGTCCGCTTAATCTTGCATTGCCATCGCCATTCATTGCTCATCCCAAGTCCTTACAGGATGAATTTCTGGCGCGCGTACGAGGGTTCGGACGGAAAGCAGCGCTGGGTAGGCATGCTAGCCACTTGAGTCTCCAAGCACTACTGACTGGGTGACAGGCTCAAGGAACTGTCCGCCCTGGTGCTGCCTCTGTCGACACAAACTTCCCGTACAACGCCAGTGAAATCTTCACTATCACGGTGTACCTGTGCGTATTCGCCTCCTTGACTTATGTTCATCTTGATTGAAGATCATTGCTTGTCCAGCTCGGAAGGTATCACCTCGCGTGGCCGTATCGGAATCGATGCTGCTCTCAGAGCGGCGCCGATCGTGAACCCATGGTTGACGGACCCGATTGACAAGACTGTCCTTATCCAGGCTCTGAACGACGTTGTCTCAAACCTCAAGTCGGGTATGATTATTCACTTACGATTTCATACAAGATGTCTTACTCTTGTCCTATTCTGTAGTCCCAGGCCTTACGATGATTACGCCCGACAACACTACGACAATTGAGGCATACGGTGAGTATCGGACGCCTCACTCGCGCATTGACCTTTTCTCATTTCCGACTTATTCTCAAAGTCGATGACTACGACCCGGTACGTCTTCTCCTCCGAGTTCGCCCTGGGATGATGCGGCTTACTTACCTTCATTCTCTGTAGAGCACAATGAACTCCAACCACTGGGTCGGATCCGCGAAGATTGGAACGAGCACCTCCAATGCTGTTGTCGACTCGAACACCAAAGTGTTCAACACCAACAACCTGGTGTGTGCTTCTCCGTGATTCCTCCTTGCTCTCACTACTAATGGAATCCGCGTCCGCACACTCAGTTCGTCACAGACGCCTCCATGCTCCCCGCGCTGCCCATCGGCAACCCGCACGGATTCCTGATGTCGGCTGTCGAGCAGGCCGCCGCGAAGATTCTCGCTCTTGCTGGCGGTCCTTGAGTGGCTGGAGGCTGGGGCGCGCTGGGTGCTTTGACTTGTACGATCGGAAGGGATGCGCTCTTTATATAAAAATGAAAGGACAATGAGGGTCATCAAGGGTGCGAGCCGAGAGTTTAGTTGGCGGGCATGGCCTAAATATCATGAGTGCGTCGTCTACCATTCGAGACTAGGTACCGTTTCTTGAGGTACCTGATTGGACGCGGCAAGATCATCTGGGAATATCCTACTCCTCTAGTCGTTCATTGTCTCCTTGAGTTCGTGATTGATGAAAGGCAAGTCATCTCTAGTTCCACGGTGACGCTGGACTGCAGGCATAGTTTCCATGTCTGCCTGGCCCCCGCGGGATACATGACACTTTAGCTACATAGTAAATCTCAACATCGAGTTCACCTAGTGGGCCTCCTTGCGTATGCAAATTCGGAAATTAAATGAGATGAACTATTCACATATGCAAAACGTTTCTCAGAGCTGCCCACAACAAAATCAACAAAAATTGGAAAATCTAAGCCCAAACTCACTCCTTGGCGGGGAGTCGAACCCCGCTCTCCCGCGCACCGAAACTGATGACAAGCGGGTGTACTAGCCGATATACTACCAGGGACATATTTTTATAATTAATAATAAATTACTAGCTTTACTATCAAGTCAAGAGCACGTACTTGGGAAACTTGAAGTTCTTGCAACTTGACATGTTATTTCACAACTTTTTCTTGTTCAATTTCTTGTTCAGGTCGCTCCGACCATCAGACAATTCCTTCATATGGTCAATTCTTCGTCAAGACAGTGTCTAACGTAATTGAAGGGGTCAAGCCTCCAGCTCCAGTTCCCGAGGTTGGCGAGTCATGCCACCCGACCTCATACCGCATGTATCGCATTCTCGTTCTACAGTTACCTTACATACTCCGCCTCTTCACTTTAGGAGAACCATCGTTGAATGTTGAACGCCGAACGCCGAGACATTGACCAGCCACAACAGCCAGTGGCGCGCGTGCGGCATTCAGCCTTGTTCTGTTACTTATATGCCGCCTCTGCCACGGCATAAGTACCCCGGGTCTCCATCTTTCAGCTTCCCAGTCGCATTCTAGTTTACCGCAATGTCGTCCTTATATCCAAGCATGACTGCTCATCCGCTTACTGGGCAATCTCCCGTCAATTCAGTTCTCGAACCCGAGTCGTCCCCCTACGCAGATGTGCCTGCGCTACTACGACCTCCTGCACCAGGGTCCCTCAAACCAGTATGACTTTTGACATTTCAGCAATCATCGCATAGCTGCCAATTGACCATCTCCTCGCGCAGACTGACGTAGAGCTCGCAACTGTGCCACCAATGACGAAGCTCCCTCCAGCTTTGGTTCCGACCGCAAACTCACCTCCGCCATTTCCGCCAATGCTCGAACTGGGCTTTCCAATTACTCTCGAGCAGATCGTAGACATATGCGCGCAATGGAACCCTGATAAACCACTCAGCACGTTCGGCTCCGACGGGCGCATTTCCGGCATTGTGAGATCGCGAATCGGCATAGCTCTGTCAAGAAGGTGCCAGTATCCTGTACAGCTAGCAAGTGTCGTCAATCATCCTGGCGAGAACTTTATAACATTGGGCGACAACTATGATTCCGGAGGTATCAGGCGAATATTGAGACCCGACAACATTCGTAAGTTCTTCGTCTATTCTTGCGTTGATTCTCTTCGTTGACATCGACCATCGACGCGTACGTAGAAAAGTTACAGGACATCCTAGAGACCAAAGAACGTCCGATGTGGTACATCAGTTCAGGTTTTCCAACTTGGAGGGATTCTGACTTCGAGGGACTGCTCCGATATTTGTGATGCGTCTTTTCTACGTACCATTTATCGCGATGGATTTTCCTCTTATCCTGGACCACGCAAGCTAATTGACTTTTATGCTTCTCCAAAAATCCGCATGCATGCAAGAGCTACTTCCTCGAGCTTCACTTTACACAAACTGTGACAGCGCTCGGTGCTGTCGTTTAACACGCTCATCAGTGAGAGTCGCCGCCCGGGCAGTCCTGATGACCCTGTCCATCCAGGCTTTATAGGCATCCGAGAAGTCCGTATGGGTCTCGTCGTAGATGGGAATGACGTCCGAAGTCTCGTCGGCCTCTCCGGCATCTTCTTTCGAGGGAAGAGGCCCGTTCGGAATCGGCTTCATGCCGTCTGCCGTCCAATACTGGAAGCATGCCCACTGGCCGGCGCAGATGAGGGCCCAGACATTGCACTCGCCAAACATCTCTATGGCGAGAGCAGCCTGCCACGAGATCTGATGCAACATCTTTATAACGTGTGCGCCGGCAGGCTGGAGCGCTGTCACGCCGAGAGGCTTGAGCTCGGTGACGAGGAGCGGGAAGCGCGCGCCGAGCGGCTCGTCGCCGGCGAAGCCATCCGCATAAGTACGTCGGTCTGTGTACTGCGCTACGACCTGCTATCCCATGAACTCCTACAGTGGTAGGATTTCTAGCGTTTCAACGAGTGTTTCCCCGCCGCTGACCAGTTGTAGCAGACAGATGAGGAGCCAGCGGGTGCGCCGCTATTATAACCTACTTGGCAAGCCCGTGAATAAAATAAAATAATCTACGATACAGTCATCTGACATTTCTTTGTGAACCCACAACCAGGTCGAAGCAGCATTGAACATCATCAACCGTTCATAACGTGCGATAGGGGGAGGGGAAGATATGTGCATAGAAATGAACTCATCAAGTCCGATGCCTGATACTACTTTGGCCGACCAACTCGAACATCCGGAAACCGGAACCGCTGTCTAGTAGACACCAATACCGCGTCCTATAAAAAACCACAGGGATGTTCAATGCCCGACACCACTCCGGCGCCGATCGGTGAGATTTGCCGTATGAGCGGTCTCGAGGACTTTGTTCATCCATCTTTTGTAGTCATCCGAGAAGTCCGTATTCGTGTCGTGGAAGATTCGAATAATGGTCGACGTGTCAGAGACGTCGCCAGCGGCGTTAGCCTTCGCAGATGCAGGGAGAGGGCCATCAGGGATAGCCTGCATTTCCTTGACGTCCCATAGCTGGAAACGCGCCCAGAGTCCTGCGCAAGTCACGGTCCACACGCTGGTCTCGCCAAACATTTTCATGCAGAGGGCGGCCTGCCAGGAGACTTGAGGTTGAGCCTTCGTGATCACCTTCGTGCCCGTCTTGATGTCTGCTATAACGGCAATGGCCTTGAGTTCGGTGATGAGGAGCGGAAAGCATGCACCGAGCGCCCCGGAAGGTCCTAGCCAGCGCACAAATGACATGTAATCGGGAATTCGGACTGTGGTCTCTATCTCCAATTTTTCGAGAGTTGATTTGATACGGTCTGTGATGTGTCTTTTGACATCAGACCATACTACAGACCTGGAGGTCTCGCCGACTGTGAATGAGACTTGGTTGTCCGATGACGAAGGAAAGCTAAGCTGAAGTTGGCTCTCGTTGAGAACGGGGAGTTCGGGAGCCGCGTGCAGACCCGATGATGCATCGACCTGAAGGTTGGTGGAGAAAGAAAGCATGGAACGTCCGCCAGCGGCTGCAGGAGGTAGCCGTCGCGGTCGGCTTGGCGACGATGTGGACTGCGGCTGAAAGGCCCCGAAAAAGCTATTATCCATCCCGTCAAGTATATTTTTCGTATCAGTTTCACTGGAATCTTCGATGCCCTCGCTTTGTATGGCGTCAAGAAAACTGGACTCGATGTCGTCCAGGGACTCAAGTATATCCTGCTGTGCGACGACCGAGTAGTCCTCCATGGATCCTATGTCGTAGTCAGCATAAGTCGAGACTCAAGGGACAGAAAATTAACCTTTCTTGTAATAATCATGTTTGAGCCAGAACTGTGGTACAGTCGATATAAATTTATTGGGACCAACATCTGATGTTGCCATAAAAGTAAGGTGTCGATCCGCGAATTCATGCCAAAAAGATTCATAACCAGGGCCCTTCGGGCTCTGCTGGCGTCTGATCCACTCGAGGATTTCGCGCTGCTGAGAGATGTGGAGCTGCTTCTTATTGCTCAGTTCTGCGTCGGGCGAGAGCGCGCTGGATGAGCCATGAGCATATGCTTTTAGCGATCACTGCGTGATAAGCCTTGTCGGAGTGGACTACTCACAAAACAGATTGCAGCGGCATGGGTATTGGCTCTGAGTGAACGTCGCAGACACGAAAGATGGAGGGAAATCCGTGAGGTCGAGGGAGATTCAATGACAGTGCTCCTGCGCAAGGAGCCTTTTTATGTGAAGAATGTACGTACTTACACCCAGATTGAGCGCATGACCTTACCCCATGCTCTCCTTCGCGATTCCTAGCCATTGTGAGAGGCGCTATTGCGACCTACCATGCGCCGTGCATTGTTCCGATTCGTGCTGTACGAGACACTGCATGCGAAGTGCGAGATATCTTCTGCCATGCTTCCGAACACGTTTCTGATCAGGATAAGTTCGCTGGTACACACGACCATGCGGTCACTATCGATGCCTGAAGTAGAACAATAGAGATGGTTGTGATGTTTGAAAACAATAGAACCTGATTCCGAAGATAGACTCAACGTACACGGGCATGCAGTTAGATGGGCCGGAGGTCACCCTGGCCGCTTTTAACTTATGTTCGAGATAGGCGACGGACCGTGGGTATCAAGTGGCTGGGGCACCGGTTTGATCTTATCAATGCGGGCGAGCTGGATGTTGAGAACTTCAGGTGCGCGCAATTGTTGTCCTATGAATATCTCGCGTTTGTCCTCAGGATACAGCTCTGGGCAGTCTCAGGATGGATTTCGCCCCAGCCGAGGGTTCTGTGTGTGATGTGCCTAAAAGGACACCGCTTGCCGCGTCGGCAAGAGGCCCGGCACAAGAGCCAGCACTGAACAAGGTGACAAAATTTTGTTTAAGTCGGTTTATCATAGGTGACACGCTGTCCATACATATATTTAAGAACATAGTATACAAGGACCATTAGCTTAATGGTTAGAGTGAATGCCGTGGTTGCAATTGTTAAACTTAGGTCGAGAGTTCAATTCCGATTTGCAACATTACTTTTTTTCTGTTTGCTAATTTTCTGCAGTCGCTACAAGGTCGCTAGATGTCAATCTCCATCAAATCTCGGCTGATGTTTTCGCGCGTCGGCCGCTCTCGGCTGCCCTTAGTTGATTTGGCCGTTGAAGCTCAGGCTCAATCCAAGTCATCCCTAGGTTGACTTCGGTTAGATGCACAGGCCAGAAGCCGTCGTCAATCACGTTCTTATGAGATTCGTCCTCGGGTGCGGCGGCCGCTTTTAATTCTTGCTCCTCGCTAGTGACGCGCTCAGGACAAAAATTTCTGGTCACCCTACGGGCGGCCAAATTACCTGGCCGTGTATGTTGCAGTAATGGAAGTAAGCTTATTGTTCTGCGGTTCAACATGTTATCCGAGGCTACATAACAGGTGTCAACAGAAAGCCAACGCGTGTAAGACGCGCGTGTGGCGTTCATCTTCCTTCTGTTACTTATACTACGCCTCTGTATACCGCGAGTCTGAAGCTCTTGTCGACATCCTCCAGCTGCCGATTTGCATTTTGGCCTGCGACGATGTCATCTGTAGATCCAAACAGGACTGCTCGTCCGCTCACCGCACAATCATCCGTCGATTCAGTTCTCGAATCCGAGTCATCTCCCTACGCAGATGTGCCTGCTCTGCTACGACCTTCTGCCCCAGGGTCTCTCAAACCTGTGGGATCTTTTACACTCGAAACGTCACACAGCTGCTAATTGGCGATCCTCTCGCACAGACTGACGAGGAGCTCGCAACCGTGCCACCAATGACGAAGCTCCCTCCAGCTTTGGTTCCGTCCTCAAATTCCCTTCCGCCAATGCTCGAACTGGGCTTCCCGATATCTCTCGAGCAGATCGCCGACATATGTGCGCAATGGAACCCTGATAAACCACTCAGCACCTTCGGCTCCGACGGGCGCATTTCCGGCACCGTGATATCGCGAATCGGCGTTGCTCTGTCAAGAAGATGCCAATATCCTGTACAGCTATCAAGTGTCGTCAATCATCCTGGCGAAAACTTTATAACTTTGGGTGATAACTATGATTCTGGAGGTATCAGGCGAACGTTAAGACCCGACAACATCCGTAAGTCCTTCGTCTATTTCTACGTTGATTCTCTTCGTTGACATCGACCATCGATACGTACATAGGAAAGTTACAGGACATCCTGAACACTAAAGAACCTCCGATGTGGTACATCAGTTCAGGTTTTCCAAGTTGGAGGGATTCTGACTTGGAGGGACTGCTTCGGTATCTGTAGGATGTGTTTTCTTTGTACCTGTACATCACTGTTCTTACGCTGCTTGCCACGGCGGAATTTTTCTCTTATCCTGGCGTACACGAGGCGCAGACGATCCCGCGTCAGTCTAAATATGATTGCGAGGCTCGATGTATAGGTCCATCTCCGTCATTGTTTTCGATGCAGCGATGGGCAAGCAGCACGTGCAATTCACTCGACATTGTCGGGGAGAAGCGTCCGTGACGCCATACTGAAAGCGTCCATTTATGTTTTAATTTATTTCAACCTCGCAGCTCAGTAGTGCTCATCCTCACAAGGACTTGTTAGTATCGTGTCGTCGCGGCTCATACACACGCATCACCTGAACGAGCTAGTCAACGTGACCGACCCCGAAGCAGGCGTCCTATAATTCCTGTTCGGATCCGACTCCCACTGGACCTGCATACAAAATGCTCATCAGCACTGCACGGGGCTACGAGCAGGAAGCAGCTTACACTCCCGCTGCTCGTCTTCTTGATGAACTTGTACTCGAAGTACGCGTTCGCGGGCAGCGTCGTCCGCACGATCCACGTCGGCGACGGGCTCGGCGCCATCGCGATCTGGTCAGCGGCGGCGTGAATCTCGACTGGCGGTGGATCCGAGGAGACTACTCACGGCGTTTGCAGGGGCCCAGTTGGCCAGCTGCGGGATGCTCCCGACGACATAGACCGCCTAAGCAGGGTTCATACACAGATTCATCTACAAGCAGATCGTGAGACTCACCTGGCCAGACGACACGGTCGCCTGCTCGATGAACGTCACGAAGACCGAGCCCGCCGGGGGCATCGCACTCGTAGTGGATGACGTCGAGGATGTTGAGGTCTGCGACGCGCTCGTCGTGGTCATGGACGTGATGGTGGTAGACATGCTTGCCGGGGTGCACGTCGCCGAGCCGCTCATGGTGACGGTCACAGTCGTGAAGGTCGAGGACGCGGCGGACGTGGTGCTGGTAGACGTGCTCAGGGCGCCGATGTGCAGGGCAAGCGACGCGCGGGCTGGGATGGTCGCAGTGAACTTGCCTCCGGAGACGGTGTATCTGACGAATTGTTAACACGATATGGGGGGTGTGTTGGAGTTCCAGGACTCACGCGGGTCCAGCGCATGCGCCGGAGATTTTCGGCCCTCGGGCCACGTCGCAGTAAATTCCATTGGGCAGAGGCGTGTTAAATGTCGCTGTCCATGCAGAGTCGGCATTGTTGATGACTACATATCCCGCAGCACCTGCGAGTCGCCAAGAGTTAGCACGGCATACGGATGTGGCGTCAGCGAAACTCGCTGACCTCGTCCAAAGGATATTTGCTGGCCGTTTGGAGAGTTCCAGTTCACCAATGAACCTGTGCCGACTGTATTGCGGAATCCAACCATCCCTGCAACACCCGGGTAACGGTGCTGGCATAGCCATCCATTTGCGCCGCCAGAGCCAATGCAGGTACCAGTCCCTATGAGCGAGGCGTCAACCAAAGCAGAAATGTAAGTTCACGCGAGACACGCACCACCATTTGGCGCTCCCGCGTCGGCGTCAGTGAACTGGTAGCTGGACAGGATCGTTGGGCGGCCGTAGGGATGCGCGAGGGAAAAGATCATCGCGTTGAGGTACGTATTCGATGTGGAGTTGTAGTTCAGGGAAAGACCATTCTTGGATCAATGGATGAGCTCGACATAGCTGTCTTAGCGAAAGTGAGGCGTACCCGCTCAGTATCATGGTTCGCTACAAACACGTTGGCCCCCGTCCCGGGCACCCAACCTTCACGAAGCAGGTCAGTATCCAATTGTGCTATAAGGAAATGCGGGCCTACCTCGGTTAGCGAGATTCTGCAAATTGGATATACTGTTGCCGCTTCCAAGAAAGGCAGATTGCAAAGTAGTGGTATAGCGGAATCTGCCGCGAGGTCAGATGTAGTGAATCTCAAAGGTAGGAAATATGCCGCCACTCACTCCTGCACGTCACCTTCAGCAGACATCAGTAAGGCTTGATCTGTCGGAAGGAGGCAATGTACTTACCGATTCCAGTATATTCCGAAGGTTGAACAGCTTCGTTAAACCCGTAGATGACTTCTGAGGTGATGTACGGGGCTCTGATCAGCCGAGATGAGATGTTGGCTAGATCTGTAGCTGCGATATCTGCAGACAAGATCCATCAGCCTTGTCCAGGATGGCGCTGGAGAGTCACGAACGCTTCGCGGCATCGTACCGCAGGCCGTCGATGCCGAGGGACAACAGGTCATTTGCATAAGTCGCGAGCTGGTTGCGCACATACTCAGTGTCGGTTGCAAGGCTACAATAAAAGTCAGGATCATAAAGCTTCGCCCAAGGCTACTGCAGAATGCTTACTCGGCCAAGCCGACGAGCATACATGTCTGCACCTCAGCTCGGTTTCCGTAATTGTGAATATCTCCGTCGGCCGTTATGGTGCAATGGTGGAAGTTGTTGTATGTGTAAAGCGTCCCGTACTGATACTGGGTAAAAGACGAGCCAGCCACGCCTACGCCAGAGTCGAGACCTGTCATATGGTTGAAGACGGCGTCTGTAAAGGCACTGAATGCTCATTGTCAATTCAAGGATGGTATGAAACTGACCAGCGATGACCAGTACGCCAGCCGAATGACAGGTCGCGATCATCTGTATGAATTGACACCGATCCCCTCGCTTCGAGGTGAGGTTGTATGATACAGGCTGGTAGTCGGTGTACCATGGAGTGCCTTGGACATGCTCCTGCGCGGGACTCACTGTGCATGGACATAAGATAATAAAGAAGTCGAGAGTGAAGAACACACGTTGCACGTAGCCATAGCCATAAGGACCAAGGAACTGGGTGCACTCGGCAGCGATGCTGTCCCAAGTCCACTCAAACATCTGAGCGATGACCGGCTTGCTCGTCGATCCAGCGGCGAATGCAAGCGAGCCAACCCAGAGCAGAGTCAAGAGACGAAGTGCGCAGCTCCTGCCCATCGCGTCAATGCTCGGACAAAGGGGGGAAGAGGGAGGATGAATGGACGTTCCAGTCTGATGAATGGTACGTGCCAGTTCATAAGATGACTGCTGGCTGCACATGCAGTGAGACCTGACGGGTTCAAGACAGCTCCTCACGAGACGAGCGAGAATGAGCCTGACGGCTTGCATTATCAGGTTGGACATCCGGCGAGGCTATGCAAGTTGCTGAAGGAATGGCAATGCGAATGATGATAGCCTTCGGATCCGCCTTCGTAAGTTGACCAGCATACTTTGAGGCCGACCAGCGGCTTGTGCGACAGTGCTAGCAACCACGATTAGCATATAGCATGACCAGAACCTACTCGCAGCGACAATGCCTTGAATATTTTGAGACAAGAGCTATTCAATGTCGACGTCTGATGATTTACGAAGACGACGGAGTCGGTATGACGAGGCTGGCACCGGAGACGATACTTCGATTCCGTCCAAACGTGTAGCACGACGTAAGACACGACATGCAAGCCCGTATGCGAGCCCGTTTGAAACCCAAGCGGAATCATTGCTTCGTACTGATTGTGACCAAGCTACAGCGGCAGATCGTAGACCATGCCCCAGAGTCCAGACTGCGGTATGACAGCAAGAGTTAACGGTGATGCCAACGGCCTAACATACCTTAGATACTAAGACTTTTCCCTCATTGCTAGTCTTGTTCTTGCAGCTCATGGCGGTCGTGTCTGAGATGCTCCGAGCTTAAAGCTCGGCGCTGGTCGTAGACTTGGGGTATTCAGCATGCTCTATGGACGAACGGACGGGGAAGTGCTCGCGAGTCGGCACTCGGCAGGACAATGATGGTAAAGGATGAATCTGATGGGGCCATATTTTCAAGGCCGGACATTGCCGAGTCCCTGAGGCCGAGCCATGCCCGAGAAATTTCATTTGCTCTGCAGCGCCGACTTGTTGATAGTCGCTCGAAGCCATACTCAATCATACTGCCAAAGGAATCCCGAGGCCGAGGCAGCTTTCAGTAACCTGGCCACATCTTTGCATCGATGAAAACATCACCGTCTTGCTGTTTTCAAGTGAGGTGTTTCCTACCATGACCATGACCATATCTCGCTCGGCCTGCCAAGTGAATCGCTCGGGATATGCGTACAGAGACTAGACGTTATACTGACCAACCGCATAGTACTTAACGTCACCGGACTACTGAATTTAGCATTGCATTCTTCTACCTACGTGTCGTCGCTAAAGGCCCTCTGCATAGATATCAGAGGTTCAAGCTTGGGAAAAGGCAACGTACTTCTCGTTCACATCAACGAATTTTGCGGATGTGGACATGTCTAAGCCGATCCGATGACACACTCTCGGGAATCAGGGCTCCCTAGGTATCAAGCCATCCGGGAACATTATTATAGGTGAGCATGATCATCGCAACATACCGATCTTTCAACTGGAATCAACCCCAGCATTCTCATCAGTAACATGCCTAGATAGGCATGTTATGTGGGTATCTAGATCCTTGACGCACTCATATACCAATGATTTACACCTCGTTCTAGCCCCGAGACCTTCTTTGGTCTTGAGGAGGGTGAAGCCGACATCACCCGCCGCGCAGGTGGAGTCGCATGCGCTTTCCGCTCCTCTCGTCCTTGACCCATGGGCTCGATACCTCAATACCCTTGCAGCAGCACCGACATCGTCCCTGGCATCGCGTAGCGCTCACGACCACGTCTGAGATCGCGCTGATCCACCACACGGACTGTAGTTTGATGCGGCTCACTACACCCAAGCTGTGCGATGCCGTCAACGCCTCTGCACCCAGCGACGGGGCCGCCGGGCGAGCCGTAGACGCGATAAATTCCCGTGAGTTTAAAGATCCGGAGGAACACGTGAAGGAGGACATGGAGTAGTTGAAGGCGCGTCCTCCGTCACTGAAAGGAAGCATGATCACGGACTAGATGTATGAAGTTGATGCGGGAAAGGTCAGTTAATTCGACGCCGATTCGATGAGCGCACCATTGACAGAATGCGTGGTCTGATGGCGATCGAGACGAGCTTGTCCCAGTATTATCATGCGAGCTCACGCGCCACAGCGACATCGGCCTATGAATAGATACTGTCCATTTACGCCTGTCCTTGGAAGATGGATAGGATATGGACGCACGAATTTGCTGTGGTTGTAGATATCATATGTAGCCATAACCCGCTGCTCCTTCCCGTCGCGGAAGGCCTCGTACTTGAACTCATTCACAAGATACACGGCAGAGGATGATGTGGATGTTTCATGCTTTGCCGTGCTTCTCAGGCTCGGACGCGGCGAACAGTGCGAACGAGAGAAGTTTGGTGGTCTGTTGGAGAATATAGGGCAAATTGCACGAGTACTTAGGCATCGGGGAGCTGGGAGGCGTACCAATCACTTTCGTGCCAATCTACGTGTTGTAGCCTTGAGTGGTAAGCTGGTCCGTCGGACACCCTTCAGTCGTCGATGTACCGAGAGCTCGAGTTTTGGGGGGTTGTCGGAAGTGGCGCAGATAAGCCTGTACATCGTTGAGAAACACAATCAACTCATTTTCCTCCTTCCGTCGTCTCAGTGTGCATCAGGAAATGATACTCTAATAAGAAAAACTCACAGCAAGAACTCAAGCGCAGACGTTTTGACGAAAGTAAGGCCTGCGAGATTCAGATGCAAAAATAGCGCTTCCTTTTCTGTCGCTTCCTTCAATTGCTCGACTCGATGGCTACTCTGTGTCGCAATATAGACTTCTGCATTGTGCATGAGCAGTACGTGCAGATATCGTGAATCCTGTGACTGGAAACGTTACGAGCCGTGTGGCGCACCTTCAGTCTCCTCTCCAACCCCGGTCGCACTGCCTACATGGAAGACGGTAGTTCAACATGTATTCAGTGAGTACATGAAAACCAGAAAGCGGTACCTATGACGGTCATGATCTACCCCGTCATGTAGGGGATCTAGTCCGCGCCCTAATTGGCCTTGAGCAGATACAACCGAGTCTGCTTCAGTTCCGAGAGCGCATTACCCATATCATTCTCCGGACTTTATGCGGCGCGAAATGAGATGCAGTTCGTAGTATGCAAAAGAGAAGCTCTGACCTTGCTCTGACCATTTGAGAGTGAGGTCGTGATGTCGTTGTCGTCCTTGTTGTCGTCTGCGTTGCGTGGGAGCTGCAGTATGACCGAAATTGAAGCGAACCTTATGAGCTAGTCGCCCGGACTCGATATCTTCACCGTACTGGAGCCAATGTTTCGAGGCTGTAGTGACTGGAAGAGATTGCACGAGATGATAGAGGTACAGTACGTAGTTGGCGTCTACGTCCGATGGGTCGTGGCGAGTCTGCACACTGTAGTGGCTTGTTGATTAGAAATTGACAACGCCGAGGACCAGGGCAACGTGCCTGCCCTGCAGTAGCGCAGTGGTATATGGTGGCACCTACCGCCGCCGCCGCTCACCTCCCCATGATTCGTTGTCCGTTCTCATATTCAGAGTTTGTTGTTTCACGTTGTAACCTCTCCAAATACTATCACCGCCACAAGTAACACTAATGAAAGAGCCACAGTCCTGTCGCTCGCACAAGGACAAGATGTGTGGCAACATGACGATCGCCAGATCCCGTTATAGCGTACGTAGGGACATCCCATTTTTATTGTACGCCTCCTTCTCTATTTTCATCCCCCGGCTCTTGTGGTTGAATACAGTGTCTCTGCTGATAAAACCGGCCATCTTTATGGATCCACCTGCTTTCCCAATCACCCATCACCAGTCCGCTCTCCGCCCGAGTAGCTGGCAAATGATCGCCACCGTGACATCGCTGTTCTGGTAAGCCAGCTTCTGAATACGAGCCCCTTGGGCCCCTTGTTAGTGACATTTACTAACGCGGGCTTACGACGTTACCTCAGACCCTAGTATTCCTCCGGTTACTATTAATGCCCCAACCTGGTGTCGATCGTGAGGCCGAGGCAGATACCCCGCTTCCTCAGGTTGCTACCCCACTGGCCGACAGGTCGACCGACTGCACGACTTTCTTTCTCTTTCCTTCGACCAGTCTTGGACTTGACTCGGAGACACGGAGTGATGACGCAGAGACTCTTTGCGAACATTGTAACCATTGTCCGAGTCCTTGTCAATACAACGCAGTGCGGCGGAAATCTAAGTCCGTGGGCTTACATGGGGCGTCAGCTGGTCCTGGCATGGAAGATTGTGGTTCTGACACATTGAAGCGGTCACTGCGTGAGACTGATAATGAGTCTACTGAGAATGAAGGACCAAAGGTGTCGTCGAATAATCTCGCTAAGTCAACATCAAAGTTGATAGTAGAGAAGCAGGGAAAGCATAGTGGAATATTTACGTCGCTCGCACAAGGGTGTTCATCAGAGACATCCGATTTGAAGGACAAGAAGGAGGATGAGATTACGGAGGTGCAGTTGAGTGGTAGCCTGAGCGATATTATGTAGGCCCTTACTAGGTAGCTTGTAGTGGTTTCGACGGTATCAGATCCGCTGGAGCTCCTTAGTAAATACTACGTCCCGATCCTAACCTAATCCTACAGGATTCAATATGTACATACATTAACATTGTTAAAGAGCCCGATCATGATCTGAAATATATTCCTTCTGTCGGATATTCTTGGTCCGGAAGTTCGTCCAACCATCAATGTTTTCAGGGAAAATCCAATAAGCTTCAGCGTAATACATGGCCTCGGCAGACATGCACATCTCTTTACGTTGCTTTTCAACGTCACTAAACAGTGACATCGCAAGTTCGCGGTTTTTCTGGCACAGAGCAACCTCTCCAAGCGCCCGCAGTCCTCGCGCTCGTGCTATAAGATCGTTTTCCTCGCAATTTTCTATAAATTTACTAAAGCACACATGGGCTTCATTAAAATTCCCCGAAAGGAGTTCAGTACGTCCCATAATGTAGTAGAAGGTACTTTCCCTATCTACATAAAGTTTAGAAAGATCATTCAACTGGTCTCTTGAGTCGTCAAAATCTCCCTCGTCTGCGAGAAGGCATGCTCTATGATAAACTGTGGTAAGGATTAGACCACTCCGGATCCCAATAGCTAGCTTATATGCTTGGTTACTAAAATATTCTGCTTCCGCGAAGTTTTTCTCGCGTATTTCTACTTCGAATAGTCCGAAGAGGGCAAGGGTCTCGCTTTTTGCATAACCCCACTGTCGCGCTTGGGCCATTGCCTCATTGAAATATTCTCGAGAGGCATCATAGTTGCCTAGCCATAGTTCGATGTACCCGTACTCTCTAATGATGCGAATCGACATTACTCGGCCCCACATTGCCCCGTTTGGTTGATCGTCACTTTTAAACACTCTGGTTGCATGTTCGAACAACGATTTCGCTTCTTCTATCTCTCCTTTATGAACCATCATAGCTCCTCGAGCCCAGTTGATTTGGGCTTCGTCTGTCCTAGTCCAGCCATTCTCGGCACCCCGCAAAGCGTCAGCTGCTTCTTGGAATGACTTCTCTGATGCAGCAATTTGACCCCACTTGTGCTGCCGTTCACCTATTTGCGACAAGCAGATCGCCTCCAAAAACTTGTCTCCAACAGAAGAATAAAGCTGATAAGCTTTCTTCAGCAGGTCAAACATCGCCTCACAGCCGTAAATCGCATGGGCAAGACATGACAATGCTTGCAGACACTTCCCTTTCCCCTTGACCACAAGTGCAGCTGCGGCTTCATGTGTATCCCGCCGACCGACAAGCGAGCGTATCCCCTTGCGAAGCTTCATGTACCGGCCTTGTTTAGGCGGGGCCACACGAGGAGTTGGAATAGCCTCTATCAAAGGTCCCAGCGACGTTGGTCGCGGATCAAGGAATCGCAAGTGGTACAGGAAACACATACACATCGCACATGCTTCTGGAATATCTTCAAGTAAAGTCAATTCGAGGGACACCAGGCGCTCGACGTTGACAACTTCCTCAGAGATCCAGCCGCCTCTTTCCATGATCTTGCCGAACGTAAAACCGCGCGCCCCAAGACGGTCGCGATAATAAGTGCGTATGTCCGTTAAGAGTGGTATAGACTGCCGGTGGAGAAGCGTCTTATTATATGTCATAGAGATATAGAGTCGCACGGGTGCTAACATCGTCACGAAGTCGCCGCTTCGGTAGGTAATGGACTGCTTGCAAGTTGCATCCACAATTGTAGACGCACCGGCCAATGATGGGAATAGACCTTTGAGCTCCCGTCTATCAACCCCCTGTGGAAGGAACGCAATAATCTGCAGCACGTGAAGTACACTTTCTCCTAGCTTTTTGAGCGACAGACTGTTGAGCGACAGCTCCAATGTTACAATTAAGCTCTGGCTTTTGCCATCGCCGTTATGCAGTAACTCGATCTGCTGCTGATTCCAAGTGTCTACCAGCTCCGTTAGAGACCAGTCATTTTCCCGTGCGGCGTGAGCTAGCAAGTTGATCGACAGAGGGTGGAAATCCAGAGACTGGAGCAACGAATCGATCACATCAGTTTTTTCAATGGGCTTTTGATATACAGCAGTAAATGCTTCGCGCGCAGCGATTGGCTCGAGGGCAGGGACAGCAATGACATTCCACAGAATATTTGACGGAAGGGCCCGGCTACGGGTTGTCAGCAAGATCACAGTCGAAGCCAGAGCACCGAGGTCATCAATAGCATCTGTAATGCGAGTCTTATCCTGAACAGCATCCAGGAATGTTTCCGCATTGTCGAGAACCAGAAGTGTCGGCGCCGACGAGAGACGTGTAGAGATCGCACTCACACGGTTGACTCCACCCATTTGAAGAGCCAGACCGAGAGTACCAATGATGCGATCCAAGAAGACGTCGTAAGAGATCTGCGACGCATCTATATCATCGTAGCGGATGAAGAAGCGCTGGGCGCCGAACTTCGTCATGATGTCTTGCTCGTTGAGTATAGCTTTGGCTAGACAGCTTTTCCCGATGCCGCCAGTACCGAGAAGGGCGACATGACGAGACTGAGCTAGAAGGTCTGATACCTCGTGAACAAGACTGTCGCGTCCCACGAACAGGGATGGCTTTCCTGGAGGAAGTATGCCTTGTGCAGTGGTTCTGGATCACAGTCAGTTTCACGCCGACAATTGAGGGCTACCAAAACTTACTTGGTTTCTGCCCCAAGACGAAACTGTTCAAACATCGCTATAATCTCTCCCAACTTGACGTGTGTAAGAACGTTAAGCTCAGTCTAAAGAAGAACCTATCAACAATATGGAGGAAGCATATGCATCGAGAGACTTACGTTGAAGATCTGCAGGAATCGACTGAGATCCCGCTGCCAACCCGCAATCTTCTCCTTATCGACGGTGACAGAAATTATGCGCGACGCAATGCCAGCTTGAGATCGGTCTCCTACAAGGTTCTGTACAACATCCACAGACCTTTACCCCGGTCAGAGACAGACATTGAATCGAGCGACGATGATGACCTCACTTTTTCAGATCGTCGATGGCCCGCGTCACAGGGAGACTCAGCGCTTTGTCTGGAGTGACAGTCGTCGCCCTCCAGACCAAGAAGCTGATCTCGTAGCACTGGCGAGCGAGTTCTTCGAAATCCTCCTTGTTGCGAATCGTGTTCTAGACGTAGATGAGTCGCGATCGGGTCGCGATCAGGACTACTTAAACCTTACCTTGACGGTGCTTAGGATGCCTGAAAAGGTGGACAACAGTCCCTTTGCGATCTCGTTCGGGATGGCATCCTTGACACAGTTGATAGTATCGATGGAGGCCGACAATGCTGACACGACTTTGTCCTTTCGATCGTGCTCAGACGTTGCTGGTGGTTGCGGCGGTGTCTAGCTCTGAAGTCAGAATATATGGATCGAGAGTGAATTTGAAAGGCTGACGTTCTCTCGAGATGCCATGATGAGCGCGAGTGTGAGGTGGTCTGCAGCTACAAAGCGTGGAATGGTAATTTGCCATCGCACCATCTAGACGCCAGCGGACCGATATCCCACGCGCTTGTATGCATGTGCGTGAGTTTTTTTGTACATTCATTTAGATACCTTCTGTTAAATTGCATGCGAGTTGGAGCTGGGCCAAGAACGTGAGGCCATGTCTGAAGACAAAGAGAACGGTACTGCGAGGTGCTATATAGCAATGCCGCACGACATGGGTACTAGTACGATAGTTTGAATTGAGCAATTGTTAAGCTCGGCCGCAAATAGACTTCAGCTTGATTGCAGGCGAGATGTCGACGGCACCGATGTATACACAGGAAAGGTACATTCACACAGTTAGTACTTCGCAGCACAATAGCGTTTGCTAGAGATAGTACATTTAAATTAATACAGCAAGACAGGATCTTCATGCCTTCAGTCCAGGGGTATCGGCGATGCGGTAAGTAATCTTCTGGCCGCTGACCTATAACAATGGATCAGTTTAGCACTCAATCTGGGCCAGATATGGTCTCACTGTTGGCCCAAGCGTCAGACCCTCCTGGACGCTCGCCAAGCCGTTGGGGAGAAGGTGCTTCGGGTTCGGCTTGAGCTTGCCTAGACCAGCGACCTTGCCGATCAAGCCCGCGAACTTCTTGCCCATTGCCTTCGCCTCCTCGGTTGCTGTCCAGACGAAGGGGAAGTCATAGTCCTAGGAAGATATTAAATTTATTTGGTAGGGAAAAAGAAATCTGCGCGACTCACCTTTCCGAGCATGTTGTAGGCAACGACGATCGTAGCGGTAACGCCCGGGCGCGTCGCCTCATAAGGCAGAGTGATAGAGATGGCGCCGCCCTCGTCGGTGAGCGACTCAGAGACGACCTTGGGCGTGTCGTTCGCGGCGATGGCGTCAATAGCATGCTTCAACTTGCCTCCCGTCGACGCCTTGATCTTCTTCGCGAGTTCGGGGTCATTGTAGTCGTACACCTCGTCCGCACCGAGGGACTTGACGAGATCGAAGTTCTTCGGCGACGCAGTCGCGATGACGTGCAGGCCGGCGTGCTTGGCGAATTGGACGACGTACTGTCCGACGGAAGAGGCGCCACCGGAGACGAGGATGGGGAGAGGAGTAGTGGCGGGGCTGAGAGGGGTCGGAAGGTTCTGCGCTTCCCACAGCAGCTGAGCGGCAGTGAAGGGCGCAACGCCGAGCTGGGCGGCGTCTTCGAAGGACCAGTTGTCGGGGATGTGAACGGCCGGGGCAGCTTCTGCGACCACGTATTCGGCGAAAGCGCCGTTGTGATAGTAGGCTGGTAGCGGTAAGGTCAGCGAGGCTGAACGCAAGATCTGGCAGGAGACTCACAGCCGAAGACGAAGCCCGCGACGCGCTCGCCGACGGTGCGGAGGCCAGCAGGGACATCGGGGCCGATCTCCTCGACGGTCCCAGCGAAGTCGCAACCGACGACGCAGCCCTCTTTCTTCAGCCATCCAACGGTCCTCCCTAACGAATGTCGAGCGCAATGAGTACGCGGGCGCTCGATGCGCGCCAATCCGGAACATCAAACGTGAAAGTGCTTACAATCGGCTGGGTTTTGAGCGGCAGCGGCGACCTTGACCAGGATCTGACCAGGGCCAGGTTTGGGAACATCGTAGTCCTTCACGGATACGGTACCGTCAGCGTTGATAACGACAGCTTTCTGCTTCGTGGGGGCCATGATGGATATAGAGATGCAGGGGACAAGAGAATTAAAATGTCAAGTATTGAAGTCTTGCTGACGACGTAAAGAAGATGCTCTGCCATTTATACGACTTCTGCTACTAACGCCGACGACCGCCAAAGAGTGTCTCGTAGAATAGCTTGTCGTGGCCCATTGATGTCCATTGACGCCGATTGAACAATTGCTGCATGCGCGTTGCTGCATGCGCGTCGCAGTGTCAGTCAGAACTGTGGCCGGGCTTTACGAATGACAGCAGACGGATATAAATCACCTTGATGATCAGTCTGTTGGAGCTTCTATGAAGAGTCAGATACACAGTGCCCTTAGAATGGGCTGCTTAGGCGCCGATCGGAATGGTCTCACTTACCTGTCCAAACGATGTACACACGCAGAAGATGATTTCCGTGATCTGGTCCTACGAAGCGGCCCGCAAGTATGGGCACCTGGATGCAAATTCCATCCTAGAAAACCAAGTTGTCAATCTGTACTGTAACTGGCTGGACCACAAGGGTGACATCATCAGCGAAACTACACCGCGCCAAGTGCCATTCCTGTCAAAACACGGGAACTGACTTCTCCAAACTACGATTGTTCCGTGGTATCATAGAAGACAGCAATGTATATCGCACTACATAGCTTGCCAACCTATCCGAGCCTGACCTTGAATCTGCTTCTGTTGTCAGTATGCAGACATCTGACCGATTGTGCGGGATTAAGCTGCATATCCACCAGCGGTAAGCAGAAAAATCAAGTAGCATAAGCAGGAGATGGTCGACAGATATTCAGACGTCGTGGACAACGTCGACGACGACGAAGTCAAGCCAACTGTGGAACCGGAAATTGCCGAGGGAGGTCCTATACAGTTCCTTCAGCCACCGTCAGCCACACACCCGACCTGTCGTCGCGTTCCCACGTTCCAAAAGCCCATCCCTCCTCAAGATCAAGTCCCGTCGCCGTCATGGTGAGTGTCGCCGCGTTATGCTGCTTGAGCTCTCACTGAAGATATGTCCTGGAATGCTGTAGCCTAAGGAAATCAGCGCGATCAAGGAGTTCATTGACATCGCCCAGCGCAAGGACGCGAAGGGTGCGTGTATTAGCTGCACTATGTAAACTGCACCGTGTTCTGACTTATACAATTGGACACCTTCGGAACTCAAATGATCGCTTCAAATAACAGCGGTGCGCATCAAGAAGACCCCTGCGACGGCAGGAGCCAAGGAGCGCATCAAGTTCAAGATTCGCTGCTCGCGGTACCTCTACACCCTCTCCCTCGATGACGCTGAGAAGGCCGAGAAGCTGCAGTCGTCATTACCTCCCAGTATGTGATGTTTCATGATATTACTATAGTAGTGCTCACACAATGGAACGCAGAACTTCGGGTTGAGGAGGTCGGCAAGGCACCCAAGAAGAAATAGACGATTTCTTTCGGTGCTTTCTCGTGTTGCGCTGGTGCGCTCGGACGTTGCTGGCAGGAGCTGTCCGGGTGGGGAGTTGGAGGGAGGTGTTACCCCGTGGGACACGGCGACTATATGTTTTACGCCATCAAAATCTGTATGCATGCATGGGCCCATGATTTTATTTCTCATTGAACATCATCATCTTCCGTCGCGAAAAGCTCTGGCCACCCTTCATCTACGTGAGGTGCGCCGCCTAGTTTCGTCGAGCAAAGACGCCAGCCTTGCTTCTATGTCTCCCACAGCCATCGTTGGACTGATTGTCTTACACGTCCTTCGCAGATTGTGGGTTACTGAAGCGATCTATGGCGTCGTTGCACATTTTCCCCATAAATGATAGTGAGTCCCTTGTGATTTCTCATATTCAGAGCTAGAGCCCAGGCGGTACCCAAATGCGTGTTCGGCATTCAATCATGATCAAAGCATGGCTTAAATAAAGCAAGTCGCCTTGGGCCTGGAAACCATCCAACGTCTGCCATTTATTCAGGCCGATGATCCCTGACTGCACCATTGATCCCAACGCTACGACGACTCCTTACACCGGAATGCATGACTTTATACCTGAATCCTGAAAGCAGCTGATGTGCCTTTCCTCGTCCCTCTGGAACTACACTAAATCGCAACCGAGGCTATGATGTTAAAGCCATGCTTCTACGCTACACCTAGCGCGCGGAAAACGGGGCCTCCAGATCCGTGAGGGTCTCAGGACCAGACGAAGCTCGTCGAACCTACCTGGGCCGTCCATCGAAGGCTCCCAGGTAGGCTCGTCGAGTCGCCGATTATTTTGATGCTGGCCAAATCACGCCCTGACTTCCGCCGTGCCTTTGGGCAATACCTGATTGCTGCCATACCATGCACGTCAATGGACGGCCTTGTACAAGTCCTCACAATGCTGACCACTAATTCCACGGTAGTCGTGTCCATGCTTCACGCTGCGTATGTAAGGGTCAGCCCTCAATATCGGATGGCCATACACACCCTACAGGATGGGATCATTGACATCATTCCCCGCTCTTTTCTTGCTTCTCTCCACTAGTCCCGCCGTGCAGGCGTGGTCGGGCTCTGGCTACCACAAACGCGCGTATGGCCTGGAGTCCGCAGACCGCAGACGCGCCGCTGCCCACTTCGCCGCGTCGGCGTCCATTGGTGTGCAGGCTATCGATGCGGCCGCGAAGGCGAGCGAAAGCGCAGCGGAGGGTGCCGTGGACAGCTTCCTCGCGCAGAATGACTCCCCGATGAGGTCGATATTTATGTTATGGCGATTGGCTGAATTATACTGGCATGGCGGCGTACCACTCGCGTGGGGATATGGATGTGGATTGCGATGGGGTCGGCGTGAGTGGTTGAATCCTGGACCAACACTTCCAGGTCTTACTTATCTGCGAATGCAGTGTGAGTTACGGATTTATTCCAGCTCACTTTTGGCTTTGTCTGAGGATTTGTCAGGGCAATCCAGACGGACAAACGCAGACTTCGTTTAGCAAACTCGACGCTACGAAAGTGTCCTTCTATGTGATCCCTGAGGATTTCACCAAGGTGCATACAGATACCAAACATAATGCGCTCTGCGCGATCGTTTCCAACGGCAACATGTTCTATGACATGGCGAAACTATTGACTTTGGTGCCCCGAAACAGATCGGTGATCAAAATGTTGCCCTTCTGACCGCTAGGAAAGGCCGGAGGTTTCCCGGCGAGCTTGCGCGCGGCGACAGACGTTTCAGCACCCACTTGTGCAACGTCAGAGGGATTGGTACCGACTGCCTCCATTTCGGACAGCCCACCAGCCACGAAGACTGATATCCCGGCTGAGACCAAGCGTCCGGATGTCCCTGACAATTCTGACCACCACGAGTACCACCATGGGCAGGACGACCAGGGCGACGACGACGACGGCAAGGGCGACGACAATGAGGATTCGGATGATCAGAAAAAACCCGGATGATCAGGACGATTAAGATGACTGACCTTGACGACAAGGGTGCAGGATTGCTAGAGGGTCGGCGGAGATCGAGCCAAGCCCGAGGAATAGACGGGTGAGTCGGTGGACGAGGTCAATAGAGCATCGGAGAAGGATGCCTAGTACTTACTGCATGTTAACGTCCGTACTTACGTCGATAATTCGCATAGCTGTGGTGCTTGTCCACGTAGAGTGCTTTCCGCTGGTTACGATCAACATTGCTTCCGTCACAAGCTACAGACGGGTAAAATCAACAAGAAGACACGACAGATCGGCACCTCTGTTTTAATGTGAGCGATCAGTGGCAGTTTCATTTACGTCCTAGGCAGCTTGTAAAAGAATTCACAGTTTGAAGTACATCCACCGAGTCACCGAGGTGAACGTATAACCGTGAAGTTGGTTGTGTTCGCGGAGTTGAATTCCCAATTGATGCTCGGGCCAGGCCGGGCCAATCATACACAACGCCTTCCCGTCCCCTCTGCCGGCCAGCACGATGAATACTTACTTCAACACTTTGACTTGGCAATCGCAGAACCTTGCAGGTTGACTTCAAAGAAGGGGTCATGCTGCCACGCACGGACGCTCGGACGGTCTGTATATCCCTAAAACAGTCAGCATGTTTCTCGTAGCTGCCCCTTTCTCCCACGTGTAGGGCTCGGTGTCGGGCTGCTGGCCGAGGCAGCCTGTCATGTCCCGACTCGTAGATCCGAAGAGCCAACTTCTTACGCCTATCCATTGGCCGTACCAAAAATACTTTGCAGTTGCATGCTCTCTGTAATGCTCGTCGGGGGGACACAGTTGCACACATCGTTGAACCCGACTTGGCCGCGGGACTCCCGGGGCGCCAAGGTTTAGCGCAAGGAATTTCCCCCGCTGGTCCTCGGGCGGTAGGCAATTGTACGTCTCAGTCCGCGCCTACTTGTTCCCGATCTGTCCCCGTGAGGCGGTATCGCGATCCTCAACGACAGGTGAGCTGGGCCTGGAGACGATCAACAAGTACTGGGCCTGTCCGCCGGAGTGCCGTCATCGCACCCCATCCCGTATAGTCCGACCTGGGCTCGGCCATCGACCGAAATGCACAGATCTCTCGATGCGACGATGGCGATGTAACTGTCGGCGCTTCCGTCTCTATTAATATTGTGGAGAAGGTTGATGATAGGTTCTGCTTTGATGCCCTTGGGCCTCAGTCGACAAGGACCCAACGCAGCTGTCTCACGCTGACACTGACATGTCACATGAATTTCCAACGCGACAAAAGGCTGTCGTCGTCGCGGAGGGAGGCAAGGTCGTTCTTACCGAGGTTGATGTTCCGCGACCTGGGCCGCAGCAGGTCTTGGTGAAGGTTGCGGCTGCAGCGCTGAACAATTGTGACTGTGCGTATCTATCCGTTCCGGGAGGATACACGTTTTGACTCCTCTATATTCATTAGGGAAAACTGTGATCTACGCCAAGGCATTGGGCGCCGTCGCAGGGTCCGATTTCGCAGGAACGATTGTGAAAATCGGCCCCGACGTCCCTTCAGACACAAGGAGCATCGGGGAGAGGGTGGCGGGCTTCGTGCACGGTGGTGAGCAGCTCTTACGTCCTTACCTCATCTCTCTTTCCGCCAATCATATTTGGGCAGGCGTGAAGCCCAACGGCTCGTTCACAGAGTACGTTGTAGCGGACCCCCATATTCTCATTACCCTACCTCCTAGCATCTCCTTCGAAAACGGCGCGCAACTAGGCGTCTCGCCGTTCGCCGCAGCGCAGACGCTCTACACTACCCACGAGCTCCCGCCGGTCGTGCGGCGGCCCAAAAGGTCGGAGACCCTCCTCGTCTTCGGCGGCGCGACCTGCATTGGCCAGTACGTGATCCAGCTCGCGAAGCTGGGCGGCCTGAACGTCGTGGCATGCTGCTGCTCGCGAAATTTCAGCCTCATGGAGAAGATTGGCGCCGACCATGTATACGATTACACAGCGCCCTACATGTCCAACACCGTCAGGATAGCGACGGGCGGAAACCTGCGGTACGCCGTCGACTGCATCTCGGAGCGGCACTCGCCACGACAGGTCGCTTGGTCGTTGAGCTCGACGGGGGGCATCGTCGCTGCGACTCAGCGCTACGGCAGCCCGAGACTCGGAGTCGAAGTCAAGCCGTCCACGCCGTTTACGCTTCTGCCCGAGGTGCGCCCGCCCACGTTCATAGTCACCGATCGGACCGATTCATATCTTCTGGGAATAGAATTTTTCGTACCCGATAGAGCATAAGTCAGACCCGGCTGAGATTGAGCGGGGCACGGTGTATGCGAAGCTTTGGACCGATATCCTTTCTAAGGATATGATCCAGCTGGCGCCGATAAACCTTCTGCCGGATGGGTTGGCGAGCGTGGAAAAGGGGTTCGAGTATATGATGGAGGGGCAGGTATGTGGTTTTGATTGTAACCTCGCGCGTGCTGACAGCTGCTGCCAGTATATTGATGAGAAGTTGACAATACGGATATCGGACACGCCAGACCTGCGAAGTTGATGTAGCGTCTGGCCTGCTGGGCATGGTTTAGTGGCTTTCTTTGGTTGCTTGCATTGTATCACCACGCGCATACATATTATATATCCATGGTCGCTATCAACGCAAAAGCTTGTATCTCTTTCACTTTATCTTTCTTGTAACAAGTCCATCAGGATCCTAAGAGATAGTGAAGTACCGGGCTCAATATCTGGTAATAGCGGCGGCAGCGTTATGCACTCTGCCAAACCGACAAGGTAATTATCCATATTTATTATTACCATGATCGTCATTCTATACTTCGAATCATATGCTTTATTTTCTGCCATTGCAAGAGCACAGAGAGCGTTGATTTATGCTGGGAACACCTTCGACTTAGGCTGGACGATGTAGAGATCCGGGGAGCCCGGGCCGGAGCGACGAACCCATGGCGCCAATCTGTCGGGACCGCGCTCACTTGCAGATTTTCGATTTGTGTGCAAGGACGCATTGGCCTCTTGCGCACACGCGCACCTCCACACCATGGCACGCAGTTTGAAGCGGAAGACAGCAGCGGATCTGCCTCGTGATGGCAAAAAGGTGAGTATGAGGAGTCGTGCGCGAAGTTGAGCGCTTTCCTGACCGTTTTATGCAGAAGAAACAGCTACAGGCCGAGGAGAACGCGGTCCCGGATGGTGGGTTGATTTCAGATGAAGACATGGCACCAGGATCTCAGGAGGGAAGTGTCCAGGGGGATCGAGAGGAGGATCGAGAGGAGGATGGAGATGTGGCGACGAACGGTTCGGAAGGGGAGGACGAGGAATGGGGAGGGTTTGGCGAGTCAGGCGAGGCGGTGGACCAGGACGCCAAGCACGGTGGCGGAAAGCCCAAGAAACCCCCAACTGGCGAAGAAGTGCGGGAGATCAAGGAGGCTACTGACCTGTTCAGGTCTAGTACTTTCAAGCTTCAGGTGCGTATCGCGAATCCTTGTCTTCTGACTTGTATTTAACGCCATGTCGTTCGTCAGATCGATGCCCTCCTTCCCAATGTTCGCCCAAAAGAATCTCGAAAACAACCTTTGGAGCGCTTTCTTCTCGTACTGCATGAATGCCTCACATCTGCACCCTCAGTGCCTCCTCAACACCCGCTCGAGGCGGCTCGCGTCCTCCTGAACTCTGAGCTTATGAAGCCGGCGAAGGGTAAGCAGACGAAGGACAAGGGAAAAGCGAAGGTTGCGTCTGTGCCTATAGCAGTGCCTTATCCTTTGCCTCTGCCGACCGAAGATGCGAATTGGAAAGTTGCCTTTGAGGCACCGACCGATGTTCTCCTTGTCGGAAGCTGGGCGAACCAGGTGAGCGTCAAAGCGAAAGATGACGAGCCCTGGGGCGTAGACTTGGCTGTTGAGATGCCGGCTGTGAGTGATCATGTTCACTGAAGATTAGTAGATCCCTTGAACCCCTGCCGCAGACCCTGTTCCAAGAAAAGGACTACATGAACGGGCGCTTCTTTCACAAAAGAGCGTTCTACCTTGCCGCCCTGGCAAGGCATCTATCTTCGCAAAGCAATTTGAATGTCGATCTATTCTACGAGTCCAAGAACGGCGATCCTCGTGCAACCACGCTGGTTCTGCGGTCTCGCAATGGTTTGTCCTTTCACCATTGTTAGGCGCAGACGACTGACACCTCTCTCTAGATGGCTCTCCTAATGATTTCACGAAACTACAAGCCCAAGTGCGCATCATCCCCGTCCTCCCATCCTCCTCGCCCATCCCCCTCGCACGACTCGCACCTCACCGGAGCAATTTCCGCATCCACGAACGTATCGACGCATCCGACGCTGCAGACTCTCCTTCGTCCGAAAATCGACCCACACCCTTGTACAACTCCGCCGTACTCCTCTCTGCCACGCCGAAACCGCATCTCCTTTCTATCCACGCCTTGAAGCAAAATGCCCCAGCGTACACCGATGCGCTGGCGCTGCTTCGAATATGGGCGAATCAGCGAGGATATGGCGAGGGAAAGAGGCCGGCTGTGAGCGGGTTTGAAGGGCGTGGGCAGTGGTGGAGCGCGCTGCTCGAAGCTCTTGTGAATGGGGAGGAGCCTACCGATGCTACAAGTAAGGGCTCAACGAAGAGGAAGGCCCTTGGGAAGGGTCTGAGCTCATATCAACTCTTCAAGGCTGCGCTGGATTTCCTAAGTGGGTGTCATCAGCTAACTAACTATGTGGTTCTGGTTATCCTGACACCTGTCTACCAGCTCGGTGCGATCTTACCCATGAGCGGATCTTTGTGAAGAGCAAAGACGGACATCGCGTACGTGTCGCGATTGAGTTTTCACTGCTCTGATAACATCCTCATATTTCACGCTAGTTTCCTCCCCAAGACTACGAGGCGCACCATGAAGTGGCTTTCGTGGATTCACCCTCCCTTGTGAATCTATTGGCCGGAGTGCCGCCAAGTTCGCTGCAAATGGTCAGATATTTATTCTTCTGTCTCCGACTCATGCAGACCTATCTGTTCCCAGCTCCGCCATGACGCGAAGAAGACCCTGCAGACCTTGGACAACGCCCCTATATCTGATGACCCCTTCTCGGAGGTTTTCCTGAAAGAGCACCGCGATCTATTCACCCGATTCGACGTCATCCTTCGGTGAGTTGTTCGGCCATGCATCGGGTATCGGACGCTTACTTGGCATGCAGGGTCGATCTTTCAACCGCAAAATTGCGACAGCCTTCCGTGCACGCCACTCTCGAGCACGGATCACCCGCCCAAGCGGTTTTTGCGTCTCTCGACTCGGTCCTGCGTCGTGGACTCGGTCAGCGGGTAAAGGCTCTGTGCATGCTCCATCCGTCGTCGCAGCCGCGGCCACTATCGCAGGCCCACCCCTCGACCCCGGCAATCGTCTCTATCGGCCTCGTTTTCGACACCGATCATGCGTTCCGACTCGTCGACCATGGACCGGCGGCCAGCGAGACGACATCGGCGGCAGCAGAGGAGTTCCGGGACTTCTGGGGCGACAAGGCGGAGTTGCGCCGGTTCAAGGACGGCAGTATCGTCGAGAGTGTGGTATGGGACGTCAAGAATGCCGACGAAAGGACGTTCATTCCGGTCATGGTCGTGCGACATGTTCTCAAGCGCCACCTCAACGTCGACGCAGATGCGGTTCAAGCATGGCAGCCCGCATTCGACACTACCCTGCGGCTGCCGGAGTCTATCAGCTCTATCCTCCCATCGAATGGTATTCAGGCTGGATTCAAGGCTGCAATGATGGCCTTTGACGGGCTTGTCAAGGCAATCAAGGCGCTCGACAAGGAGCTTCCGCTGGGTGTGCTGAACGTCAGTCCAGTTTCGGAGCACCTGCGGTACACCAGTGTCCTCAGTCCCACCGCCGTTCCTACATCTGCACTCTCGCTGCTGCCTGAATGTGGCCGATACCAACCCGTCATGGACGTGGTGCTGGAGTTTGAGAAGTCAGCCCGCTGGCCAGACGATCTGGAGGCTATACAGAAGACGAAGCTAGCATTCCTGGAACGCCTAGCGTCGGCGCTGATGACCTCCGTGCAGGGCACCACTGCGCGCGTCGTCATCGGCCACAGCCTCGGCGGCTCACCCATCTGCGACCAGGCGCGCCTCGAGATCGTCACGCCGCAGGGCTGGGCGTTCTCCGCGAGTATCTGGCACGACCGCGAGGCGACGCTACTCGACCGCATCATCAACCAGAACGCAAGCCTCCCCGGGGCACTGCAGAAGCCGCTCGAAGCCGGGCATGCGCGCGAGCGCGAGGACGCGCTGGCGGCGCGCGCGGTGCACCTGCGCCAGTTCGTCCATGCGCCACGGCACCACCGCGCCATCGCCGCGCTGAGCCACCAGTTCCCGGCGTTCGCGGGGACGGTGCGGCTCGTGAAGCGCTGGTTGGCGGCGCACTGGCTGTTGCGCAGCCACATCACCGAGGAGGCCGTCGAGCTGCTCTGCGCGCATGCGTTTGTGGGCTCCGGCCGCGCGAAGGCGGGGCAGAGCGACGAGGGCGTGCCTGCGAGCAAGGAGCGCGGTTTTGCGTGCGTCGTGGCGTTCTTGAAGGACTGGGATTGGACGAATGGCGTGTTCGTGCCGATTTATGAGGATAAGGATGTCGGCGTGGGGCAGGAGGGCTCGCGCGTTGTCGTCACTGCGGGGAGCAAGGCTGTTTGGACGGTCGCGACGGATTTCGACAAGGAGGGGCATATGTGGACCGCGGAGGGGCCTGACAATGTCGTTGCGAACAGAGTGAAGTCATTGGCCAAGGCGACATGGAATGTGTTGCAGCAAGGCGTAGAGTCTGGTTCATTGGACGTGAAAGTAAATCTCATCCCTCCTCTTGTTCAACCCATACGCTGACCCGCTTCCTTGTAGGCCCTGTTTGTGCATCCCATCGACGATTATGATTTCGTCATGCAAATGGATGTCTCTGCTTTGCCTCGATACACCCAAAACATCCTTGCAGATCCTAATGTATGGGCCCGAAAAGGCAAATACGCGAACCTGCAGCGCCAGAGTGCCGCCCCCGCCGCCCCAGTCTCGAGACCTGGGTTCGATCCAGCTCAGATGTTTTTGGACGACGTGAAGGTGTGTTAGCCTGGGTTCTTCTCATGCCGGTTTGCTGATCAGCCCTCTCAGCGCGTGTACGCGGACACACTCAAAATCTTCTATGATCCCATCGGGGGAGATAAGTTCGGCGCGATCTGGGATCCTAGCTTGAAGCAGCCTCGGCCATTCCGCGTGATGAACCACTTCTCGAGCATACCGGTTGCGAAGGTGAGCAACCCCTCTCTGTGTTGTTGCGTGGAGTCTCATATTATCTGCAGGATACCGAAAAGGCCAAGGAGAAGGACAAGGCTACGGTGGTCCTGAACGAGTCTGCCATCCTGAGCGAAATTCTTCGCTTAGGATCTGGCATCGTCAAAACATGAGCGCTCCCTGCGCTAGTCCCGCAAGGGCTATCCATACCTCAAGTTGTTGTATTCTGCTGCCTCAAAGTAAATTTGTGAGGGTATACTTTAATATTTGACGCTCTAGAGTTGTTGGTCTCAATAATACCTTGTCGCTGCTCTTTTACCCGTCGAGCAATTGACACACTATTGAAAAGACGTCGAGCACGTGGAATATGCCGCCGCCGCCGCCACTCTAGTATATTCCGTTCCCTTAATCTTACATTTATGCTGATATCTGTGAACATTCCCTGCATCAAACGATCTGCCTAGCCTAGAAACTCGGTCAGTATTGCTTTTCTCGCCATGTCATGAGTGGAATGTATTCACCTTGCCTGTTTCTACCTCATACACCCAGCCTGTAATAACTGTCTCTTTCAGCACCAGGGGATGCGCCTTCAGCCACTCCACATCTTTCTTCACAGCCTCCTCGACATTTCCAAACTCGTGGAAATGAATGTGGTCGACGGCCTTCGCGACCTCCTCGTCGCCAGGCGCGGCTGACTTGACGATCTCGCGTAACTGGGGCGTGTTGAACTGCAGCATGCCGCAGTCGGTGTGGTGGAACAGGGCGATCTCGCGCGTGCCAAGGAGGCGTTGTGAGATGACGATGCTCCGCAGGGCGTCGGCGCTGTGAACATTCTGTGAGTGCAATTCGCAGGTACGAAGGGAAGGGCGGACATACGCGATTCCGCCTGCATTGCGAACGACATGCGCGTCGCCTTCCTTGAGGCCCAAAGAAGCTGCGGGGCTAACGAGGCGTAAGTGCATTAATAGGACCGACGCCGACATTGCAGGACCTACTCAATCCGGGCGTCTATGCATGTGACTGACATAGACGGGTTGACGAAGTGTTAACAGCTCTGATTCGAACGTCCATGCACGACGTTAAGATGCACACCTACGAGGAGCTTCTTGATAGGCAGGATTGTCAGAGCGCCTTTGTCTCCGAAACCCGCGACATACGTCTCATTTGCGTTGGGGAACTCTGCGGACGCGGCCATGGCTGGGTCTGGGCTTCGATAATGTTTTTCCAGTGCTCGGTCCTCCGGGTTTTTATCTGCACGCCCTTCCCAGGTGGAGTAATCTCCTAACAGTACCAAGACGGAGGCAATTCAAATGATCGATGGCGCCATACGGTGGTAAATTGTGCTATCCTTCGCATGAGAGCTTGGAACTGGCCGCCCGGGGACGTATGTGGGCTGGGAAGCGCTGGGAATGACGGGTCAACTACTTCCGAGATACCTCGTGGTTCAGTCGACCCAAGGAGTACAATGGTCGGTCGCAGGTAACAATTCATTGCAAGACTGACACTCTTTTGACCTACATTGTATGGCTTCCGGCTTCCGGGTCATTAACATGCATGATGAAGAATGCTAGTCTCAGCCGGACTAGACAAAGGCTGGAACCAGCTGCGCATCCAGATTTACAGGCATAACGACTTTCAGGATGACATCGCCTCTTCATCGAACCGATGCAGCCGACGCACAAAGTAAGGTCGACTGAGAAGTAAGCAGCTGACGAAGGTAATGTACGGATGTCGACTTCATACATAGCGTGTCAAAAATCTGAGCTGCAGTGGCCAGAAGACAGGGAAATAAGACAGGGTCGTCAGAGAGCAACTGAGAGCGACTGCATTATGTATTACTTCCTTGAAGGCGTCATTTGATCCGCCCCGTACCGTGGTGCGTGAGCTTTCTCTAGACAGATAGGGCTGACACTTGATAGGGCATCCTTCTGGGAGTAAATTCGGGGCTCAGGTTGTAATAAGGGGAGGGGCCTCGAGCCAAGGGCTCACCCTGCGCTTGAAATCGCCGAAGCCTGCCCTTTGAAGCGCGGATGACATTTACCGACAGTATTCATTATTTGCAAAATTGAAATACGAGAAGTTCAATAATGTCACTACGCCCTGTTCTGGTAAGTCATTCTCGGCCGTTCAAAAATACGAAATTTCATAGCTTTTTACTGAACAGATGCTTGCGGCCACATCAATATAGGCCGATGCGGGAATGCGTTGCATTTCATTATGATATCACGACATCTAGTATCCTTTCTGAAGCTGTCTATTTGTGTGTAATCAGACGACCTGTCTAACCTAGCCATCCTATCAGTATTGCGCTCAGCGATCTAGCATCAAAGCTGACCTTTCCCGTCTCCACGTCATACATCCAGCCCGTAACCGTGCTTCCCTTCAGCAGTAGCGGGTGGGCCTTCAGCCAAGCGACATCTCCCTTCAGATGCTCCTCTGGTTCTTTGAACTCGTGGAACTCGACTTCGTCAATGGCTCGCGCGACAACCTCATCACCGGGCGCTGAGGCCTTAACGACCTCGCGCAGCTTGGGCGTCGTGAATCTCATCATGCCACAGTCCGTGTGGTGGATCAGCGCGATCTCAGTCGTGGCTGTGAGACGTTGCGCGATGACGATGCCGGGTATGGCGTCGACGCTGTAGAAAGGTGCGTCAAGTCCATTATGTCCAGAGATGTGAAGAGGCAGGAGACGTACGCGACTCCGCCTGCATTTCGGATGATGGCGGCGTCACCCTCTTTGAGGCCCAAGAAGGCCTCGGGGCTAGAGTGAGGTGTAAATTCGGTTGGCGCACGAGGAGTGAAGAGTCCGAGTACCCACATAACACGTCCATCCATGCATGATACTGACGAGAGTACGTGGGTCAAAACCAATCCAGGCATTGGTATAATGCGATGATCCTGCTTACTTATAATGATATTCTTGGACGGCTTGATGGCCAGAGCGCCCTTGTCTCCGAAAGTGGCGACGTACTTCTCGTTCGCTTGGAGAAAATCTGCGGTTGTAGACATGGCCGAAAGAGTAGTTAGATGACGCTCTCCCTAGATCGCACCTCTAGTATTTATGCAGAGTCTTCCTGTGTAGTGTTACTCAGTAGAAGGCATGCAATACCAAGACGGACACGTTCCGACGAGCGATGATGCTTCGTTTCGCGGGGACCATGCGGGCTGAGAAAGAGGTTTACCAGTGCTCACAGGCCTGTTGGCTGGTAGAATGATAGCTCGGGCCTATAGCAGCCTGATGTCGGTGAGTGGCCGAGCAGCTGTCAAAGGTCAACGACGACACGCAGATATCAATGCAATGGTCCAGCAACGTTGAGCAGCATGTGATTGGTCAGTATTCCATCCAGCTGCCATAACACATCGGACATCCCCAACAACCCACTTGGCAGGCCGGGCGTGGCATGGTGACAATGGGAACCGAACGTTGGCTGAAAATGACAAGCTGTTTCAACCGTGACTGAAGATGGGGGTCTTTGAAAGCTGTTTCGGAAGCTCGTCAGCGTGACCGAGAGACAACGTGAAGTCGCCTAGAAAGTAAGTAGAAGGCAAGTAGAAGGTCTCTGGATGACGATTGACTCCGAACTTCGTCTCGGGCATGGCTCGGCCTTCATTCGGCAGTTCCCGGCCATAGGTACGGCGAAGGTACAGTACGATCCTTGACCCATGTCTGCTCAGCAGTAAGAATGCGACACTTCACGGCAATCTTTTAGATTAGTTTTCTGAGAAAAAGATACACCTCTGCGTGTATGGTTTGTTTGATCGCGATATGGCAGAGGCCAGGAAAATGTCCTTTACGCAAAACTTGGGATTTGCACCTAGAAGAATAAGATTGAGTCGGGCAGCATCTCACACCGAAAATCGCGACGATCTCACCTTGGCGACAGCATTTTCGACCTCGTTTGCCAAAGCTCGACTGAATAAATCCCTTATATACGTCCGACGGCATCCGTTCGGACCCGAACAAATTAGCAAAGGCGGCGTCCATTTGGCAAGAACTTCGTCTGATAGCACTGACGTGGGATGAGGGCGCTCTTGTAAAATCTGCCTTGCTTGCTTCAAGTATTCCCACACCTGACTTGGTGCGTGCCAACTTGAGGCTTTGTACCGGGATGCCAACAACAGACGTACTGCATGCGTGAATGGGTTCGATTTCCACAAGTCTTCTCTAACTTGGCAAACCGAGCAGGGCTCCCCGGATCTGTGTGTAACATCCAGTATATGGTTGCCGAACCAGGTCCTGGATTCCACAGCTTCAAGAGCCGCCGTACGGCAGCTGTCGTGGTATTTGAGAAGGCTGTGGTATTGGTGTGCTGGTATGTGATCAAGCTCCCCCGAGTCAAGCGTCATCAAGGGATATTGCAAAGATGTCTTTGCTGCCATTTTGCAGACATCAGAAAGATTGTAACGAACGGCGATGGCAAAGGCGCCGAGCACGTCTCGGTCGATGTATTTCACGAGCGCGGCCTTCCCAAGAGTGTTCACAGCGTCGATATCGTATTTGCGCCCTGCCTCGAGGAATAGCCGGACGTGTTCTGAGCTTTTAACATTAAGCGATGGAACAGGATAGATGCAGCGCAATATGGATGCGAGTGTGCGGGGATCCTCGGTGACATGGACGATGGGGATAGTGTCAGCTACATCGTTGGTAGGCGATGCGAGAGTGGGCGCAGATTGCCCGAGCTGGAACATATCCCTAAACACAGGGGACGCAAATGATAATATTACTTTATGGACGTGGAAGTCCATCGGCGGATTGGATGAACGCAAGATGACGTCTCCAGTCCCTTTGCAAAAAGGCGCAGGGGCGGTTGAAAGAACATTTTGGGGCACCGTGGTAGACACACAACTGCTGAAGATGATTAAAACAGACAGGCATACTTTAATGCATGAGACAGCTGACCTGTTCCTAGAACACCATACAACGGAAGATGTAGGAGTGGATGCATTGGCGAGATGGCGCCGATGATATTGTAGAAGTTTATGGAGTTGGCGTGCAGAGATCTGATCAAGATGCACCGAGTTGAGCGACGTCAGCTTGTGCCGCAGAGATTCTGTCGCCGCCTTGGCACAAACGTCCTCAAGTTCGCATCGGCTGGCGACGCAGAATACCCCTAGAACATCGTGCGAGGAGCAACGCTCAAGCGACAATGTGGCGAAACTTGTGACAGCTGCGATATTATATCTGTGCGCGGCGTACAGGACAGATCGGAGGTCCTGTAAGGTAGTCATGCTGGGCGAGGGTAGGGGATAGCAGCAACGCATGATGTATTCGATGGTACGCGCATTCTCCGGAACATCGAAGATCTGCGGGGAGCAAGGGCCTGTGGGATCAGATTGGCGAGTTTCGACCATGTCTTTGAGCACGGGCGATGCAAATGACAGGATGAGTTTGTGTACCCGAAAGTTGACGTGATCCGAGGTTCGCAGGATGATGTCCGCGTCTGGGTCATTGAAGGGTTCACATGCATCGCGAGGCTCCTGAGATTGTGCTGGAGAGCTTGTGATCCCGGTTTGACCTGTGTTCATCTTGTTCACTATCGTAGGGGTTGGAGGAGGGACACTTATCGATAAAACAGCATGTCGAAGGGCTTCCAAATAGCGGTAAATACAGCCGGACAGGTAGGACCGAGTCCATGCGGCGAATGACGAGGCATAGCGTCAGTCCTTCTTTATGCGGAGGCTTGGCTAACGCGAGCGATCTTCAAAGTCTGCATAAAAATGGCCACACGAGACCTGTGAGCTGCATGCAGAACGGATAAAATGTCCTTCGGCCAAGTCAAAACAAGCATCCAGATGGGATGACAGCATTGAAAGCGTTCTCGGGTCCTATGAGAAATCGACGATGAGCGTAGGGTGCCGGCGACAGAATGATCCTGTATATATAGAAATCAACTTCGCCAGAAGAACGTAGCACCAGTTCGATTTTTGCTCAGGCTTTCTGATCATTGCAAGGCGCGTCCGCATGATTTGGGATCTTCGCCGCGATGCCTGTGATTGCTTGTCAGTGAGACTTTACTGTATGCTTGCATCGCTTGGACAATCGTCAGAGGCATTTATGATACCTGTCGCCATGCTGAGGTCAGTGTCCCGAATCCTGGACGACGAGTAGCAGACTCGGGGGATGGAAAACATAAACTTGGCCAGGGCGGCCAAATGGGAATCGATTATTTGGTTGCGGCCAAACTTGCGGCCAAATATTGTCAAACAGCTCTTCCTCCGCACCCTCGCTGAACGGTCTCAGCAAGCTGCGTCCCAGGCGTCCTTGCGCCGAGAACCAACCAAGAACTATAACACACCACGGTGAGCGGTGTCGTTACTGAGGCATTTCGAGGCCATTAACTGAATCCTACTTAGTACATAGTCCAGATTCCGCAATGACGACAACAGAATTATCTGAACACTAAGGAACACCGGTTCTTCTCACCGCGTGGCTATCGCGTGGCCTCCGAAGCCTGAGGCTCAACAAATCATGAGATTGTCGGCGCCGTACTTCGAATTCGACGATACGATTTACAAAATGTTATAGAGAGCATTCGGAAGCTTTTTCGCAGGTCCGCGTAAAGATGACGTCATTGCAGCGACACGACGCGGTCAGATGCGATCCTCTTATTCCTCTTCACGAAGCGAAGGCTAGATGTATAGGCAACCGCGGTCAGACCGCTGTGTCGACATGGTCTGTGGAGGGCTCTACGCACTGCAATTCAAGGTATTGTAGTTGTCTACTTGTGAATTTCTCCGCTTCAGTATTTATGCCGAGTTGATGGCAAGCCGGGCCGTGCTGATGATAAACTCGGCAGTCTCGAATCGCTCCTTTCCCAGCCCACTGCGGGACGCCTTGCGCATATGGTTCAGTACAAATGTCGACCACTAGCATCATTGCGATATGTTACAAATCCCTTCCATATCATCATCGTGACGCGGACCGTCAGTCTAAGCCCGCAAAGGCCCGTATAAATTGCGATGGGCATACAGGGGAATTACTTCCCTCTATCTTTCGCACATCCAACGCCTAGTTCACACCAACTCCCGAAGCACGAACCATGGCCCCTAAAAAGATGAAGGCTGTAGTAGTTGCGGAGGACGGCTCGACGTCTGTCCAGCTCGTCGATGTTCCGAAGCCTGGTCCGGGGAAGGTCCTTGTCAAGGTAGTTGCTGCGGCTCAGAATCCTACCGACTGTGAGTATCTACTCTGTACCCGTCATCATTCAGAGGTTGAATAACCTTGACCGGTCTTATAGGGAAGACGGCGGCCGTTAAGGTCAAGGGTGCAATCTCTGGTTGCGACTATGCCGGGACCATCGAGGAACTTGGCCCCGACGTGGCCGCTGCAAGATCGGTGGGCGAACGCGTCGCCGGATTCGTACACGGAGGCACGTACCCACTTCATCCTATCGAACCTAGCTAACCTGTCACCAGGCATCGGACCCAACGGCTCTTTCGCGGAATACGTCGTCGGATACGCCGACGTGATGGTCCGCATTCCGGACAGCTGGTCCTTCGAGGACGCCGCCCAGCTCGGCATCGCGCCCTTCACCGCCATCCAGACGCTCTACGCCTCACAGCGCGGCCTGCCCACGCCCTTCGTGCCCGCGAAAACACACATCCCCATCTTCGTCATGACGGGCTCGTCCTCCGTCGGGCAGTACGTCGTGCAGCTCGCTAAGCTCTCGGGTATGCATGTCCTCGCGGCAGCGTCGCCGCGCAACTTCGAGAGGGTCAAGTCTATGGGCGCGGACGAGGTGTTCGACTACGACGACCCAGAGATGTCGCAGAAGGTCAAGCAGGCGACGAAGGGCCAACTGAGAGTCGCGGTCGACACGATCTCGGAGAAGGGTACGCCCGACAAAGTTACAGCGGCAGTGAGCGACGAGGGCGGTGCCGTGTCCATTATCCTTCCGGCGAAATCTCCGCGCCCGGAGGTCACGCTCATATACTCCTTGGCTTATTGGCTGCTGGGTGAGGTATGTCGTTCTACTTTGCTTCTATTTGATGTGTGGGTGGTGACGTGATGCGTAGCCATTCGACATTCCCAACCACTGGATGCCGAACGAGCTAGAAACCCAGCGAGGCAAAGACTTCGCCAAATTCTTGGAGGGAGTCCTCGCGACTGGGAAGCTGAAGCCCAACGAGCTTCACATTATGCCCAAGGGCCTGGCCAGCGTCCCCGAGGGACTGAAAGACATGAAGGAAGGCAGGGTACGTACGTCTCTTGGATCGGCCTGGAAGAGACTGATTTTGCCCCGATAACAGCTTCCTACTGGAAAGAAGATCACCTATCGCATCGCCGATACGCCCTGAATATGAACGTTTATTCGCCGCCACCGCAGTGCTGTCCGCATCTGTCTGTACTTAGGAAATGTACGTACGTCAAAACGCTATGGTATTTATGGACTGTTCTCGCCTTCTCAAAGTGTCTTTACAATCTGCATGGCTACGTACGTGCACTCTATGGGCCTCTTGTCTTGGCGAATCACATGAGGATCCGTACATAGAAGCGCACGTCTTCTTGTGGCTACACCGCCATCCAAGTACAAGGTTTACCTGATTTCCGGATGAGGCTTGCCTCGTGTCTGCATGGTTTCAGAGAAGGTAGATCTCGAGGGAGCCATCAAGAGCCATCGCTCTCTAGCACGTCCGCTTATCCTCTTGTCTCTCAACCGCTCTCGACTACCCTACATCGCCGCATTGACAACCGTCACACACCTTCCATCACGATGCAATCATCCACTCAAATGTCAGATATCACATTCGCCAAAGCGCCATTCCACAAAGACTCGGGCGGAGATATCACCCTGCTCTCTTCCGACGACATCGCTTTCTGCGTATCCTTTCCCTCACATCGCCGTTCTTCGATACTATGTTCAAACTTCCTCAGCCCAAAGACCAAGCTGATGAGGGACTATCTCCCGAAAACAACATCGTTCGCTTTCAGGAGGACCAACGTGCACTGTACCTCATCCTCCGCACGTCGTATCCGGGCCGATCCCCAAAGCTCACCGATATATCTGACTTGCGCCTAGCGCTCAGACTCGACAACAAATACGGCATCGACGCGCTGCGTGGTTTGGCCGAGGATGCCCTGAACGCCAGGCTGCACTGCGATCCGGTCGGCGTGTATGCCCTCGCTTCCTGCTATCAGCTGGACGAGTTCGTCGAGCGCGCGGCGAAGTCCACGCGCAAGCTGCAGCTGGATGACCTCTATTCGGACGAGCTCAGTCTCATAAACGCAAAGCAATATCACGCCCTTATCAACTACCATCGGCGATGTAGTGTCGCTGCCTGTGGGGTTGGCGAGATCGACAGATCTGTTTGGTCCTGGTTGAGCATGAGCACTTCTTTCGGTGCTATGCTCGTGCCGACTCCCGTGTGGCGCCATTCAACGACGTGCGGATGCTTTCCCGTCGACTCCACCTACAAGCTGGTCACCCACAGGGGTCCGGATTACAAGGGCACACATTGGTGGCGCCGATACATCGACTTGTCGAAGGCGGCTTTAAAGACCTGGCCATGTGGCGATGCCGTCCTTGACGAGACACTGCTTAACTCGGTGCTTGCAGACGCTCGGCAATGCGAAAGGTGCAAGCAAATTATCAATGAAAACCCGAACTGTTTGAAGGATTTCGCAGAGAAGTACGCTGCTGAGATTGAGAGGGTCGTGGCGTTGGTAAGGAAAGTCCTGCTGAATTTCCGTCTTGTTTGACGTATATGCGGCCTTAGGTTTCTTTCGCTCCGTGATTTTCCATACCGGAGAGTCCTCGAAGATCTGTGAAGGGATATGATGCATGGTCTACTCCTACCTCGAAATTTGGCTCATGATGACTTTCTTAGTGAATCGTGTTGGAATTGTGTTTCTTTGCTGGAAGTGCAGTCATCACTGACTCGATTGTATTTGGTGCTAGTAGTTGTATGCCTCTGCTCCACGTACTTCAAACCACCAATCCGGTCTGAGCGAGTATCTGAAGGGTTTGAAGTCAGGTATTCGAGAGGAAGAACGACGTACCAAGACCTATACAGCACTCCCGTTCGGAAGTCCTGTGCTTGGTGAGACGCGGCAGGTGAGCACCCATATCAGTCGTGGTTCGGATCTATAGAACAGGGCCATGGAAGAGATACGCACAGCCTACGTCTTCTCAGGCTGCCTGGTTTCCGGATGAGGCATGCCTCATGTCTCCACGTTTCCAGCGAAGATGAGCACCGAGTCAAGATACTCGATGCGTGCTCTCTTCTGCTCACGGGGATTCGCCCCATTCTTCTATGTGGTTCGGATATAGCGATGCCTTTACGTTCCGTGCAAATAAAGGGCGCGCGCTAGGGCTGGTTATATCAAGAGCCCTCGATTTCTATCCCACCCGTAGGTCCTCTCGCTGCTATCCGCCCTCAGCTCCTTTACGTCGCCCCAACTAACATCCACCACCAGAATGCAGTCAAGCGAAACACCAGATGTCATATTCGCCGACGCACCATTCCACGAGAATTCAGGGGGAGACATCATATTTCGCTCATCGGACAATGTCGATTTTTGCGTTTCCAGATACATCCTGTCGCTATCATCTCCGTTCTTCGAAACCATGCTAAATCTGCCGCAGCCGCCCGCACCTGCAGAAACAGCTTCCCAAGGGCCGTTGCGCGGAGTGCCAGTCGTCCCCGTGGAGGAAGACAGACAGGCCCTATACCTCCTCCTTCGCACTTGCTACCCCGTCCGAGCTCCAAAGCTCTCGGCGTCCATGTCGGACCTGCGCCTCGCACTGCGCGTAGCCAGGAAATACGACGTCGACGTGCTACTCGGCCTTGCCGAGGAGGCCCTCGAGTCCATGCTGCAGTCCCACCCCGTGAGCGTGTACACGCTTGCCTCCTGTTACCAGCTCGACGACCTTGTGAAGCGCTCCGCCGCCGCGACGCGCAGACTGCATCTCCGCGACCTTCAGTGCGAAGATTTATACCTCATAGACGGGAGGCAGGGCAACGCACTCGTCCAGTACCACACGCGGTGCGGCGAGGCGGCGTGTCAGATCACCGTAGATTGGAGCTGGTTGATGGTGTTTCCGCGGGAAATATTCCTTCCAGGAGCCGAGTGGGCCCTTTTTTCGTCGTGCGGATGCCATCCAGTCGACAATACGTACAAGATCTCCACCAGCGGCGGCATGAACTACAAGGGAACGCACTGGTGGCGGAGATATATTGACCTGTCGAAGGCAGCGTTGGCGATGAGGCCATGTGGGGCAGCTGTGCTTGACGAAGCGCTGCTGAGCTCAATACTCGCAGATGCGCGGGCATGCAGAGCGTGTAAAGCAAAGATTGACGCTAGTCCGGAATGTCTGAAGAACTTCGCGGTTGCATTCGCCGCTGAGATTGAGAGGGTTATGGAAGAGGTAAGCGACGCCCTACTTAGTTTCTATCTCCAAGTTGACTCGATCCTTAAAAGGTCCCGTTTGTTCTGTAGGCTTTCGTCTGCGGAGGACCTCTCAGAGATTTGGCCAGACGTTACAGTCCGCGCTTCGAGTTTCATTATAAAAGCCTGATAAGAACATGCGATGGCGTACGGGAAATGGAATCTACGTCGGAATGATCTTGTCAGTCCAGGCCTTCATCTCATTGTGAAGAGCCTGTGTCAGATAGATATCTCAGAAAGAATGATGAATTGATAAATCTTCGTTTGGGCCGGGAGAACAAGGCCCCTGCTTTGTTCTATGCCTTGCGACAGCACTCGGACGACTAGCCGTACCTGCCCAATCGCGCTAAGCGTAGGGTATGGACCCACAAAGCAACCAACTCCGACGTGACACGAGGCCTGCAGCAATTCACATCTGACCAACGACGCACCAGTTTTAACACTTGCCCATCTTCGATACGCTGTCGTCCCGGCATCCTCACCCCACATGGCCAACTATCTGAAGAAGATATTCAAAACTGAAGGCGACATCGAATATCCTATCGCCGTCGTGCAATACGAGCGCGACGGCTATGGAATCGGGACGGAAGAGCAGCTCCACTGGGCCCTTGTGGTGCTCACCGGGCCAGGAATGGCGGGACCTGCATTCCAGATTTTCGATCGGACGTACAACGACGGCCGCGTCGTGTGGAACTTCTTCGACGGCGTCGTGCAGCTGGGCATCGCGACGAAGTGCCTGGGCGGCGTCTCCATCGGCAGGGTCAGACGGAGCGAGCTGGACGAGTTCCGGAAGGTACGAAGCCACCTGCGTACCTTGTGCTGGTGTCGCAGGATCACTTACCCTGCGTCTATGTTAGGTTGTCGCGGCTAATCAGCCTGCCGTCAAGTTCGTCGGGTGGAACTGCCGCGACTGGGTGATGGAGACGATACGCTTGGTTAGAGAGAAGGGATGGGTGCATACGGATATCCCTGGGCAGGAGACGCTGCTGCCATCGTTGAAAATGGCAAGCAAGGCGACTAAAGTTGCATATGATCAGAACAAGGAGGCTTCGCCAGTTGTTAACGAGCTCGAAAAGCAACTCACACACGACTAACTGGACCTGACCTGATCCATTTTAATATTTCGCATTGACCTAGCTTTATATGATATAAAAACATCCTTTGAGGCTTAAAGCTTGAAGGTCATCGTGACGATGGGTGACAAGGAATTGTTTGATAGTGTTTGGCTGCAGAAGGATCGAGTTGTGTTTGCGTCCGTCACGAAGCCTGCGAGTCGTGTCAAGGCCACGCCGACCTACAAGATGGAGACAGGCATCACGAGCAGCGCCGATGATGGCTTAAAAGGTGCGTGCATAGCCCTCGCTGACGAGAATTCACAGGTGTCGCAGCAAGAACCTCGCGTTGCAGACGCGCCTTTCGAAGACCAGAAAGCAGACCTTGTGCTACGATCCTCTGATGGCGTCGATTTTCATGTTTACAGGATCATTCTATCCCTTGCATCTCCCACATTCCAAAGCATGTTCGTCGATCAGGTTTCCGATCCCATACCTATCGTCAAGATGCCAGAGGATGCGCAGACTCTCGACTACATCCTTCGGTGCTGCTATCCCATCTGGATATCAGGTCTAACTCAGCTGGAGGACATCCGACCTGTGCTGTATGCAGCTCACAAGTATAATATTGACGTGATCATGAAGACCTTGAAGATTTCTCTTGAGCACTGTGCCGACGAAGACTGTCTTGGAGTCTTCGCTATCGCCCACCACTGTGGCTTATATGACGTCTGCGACACAGCAGCCAAACGTTTTGTCCGGCACCCCTTTATGTCGCAATATTCACCACATCTCGACCAAATTTCAGCACGTCGGTATCACGAAATTTTGCAATACCATTTCCGGTGTTCCACAAACCCTTCTTCACCTGTTCCGGCATGGGCTCCTGCTAATATTAGGTTCGTCTGACCTCTTTCACCGCGGCCCCAGCTTTTTCCTATTATTAGTCTCTCATCTAATTACTGTCTTTGCTTTTTGATCATAGCCCCTCCCCACGCAAGGCGGCGCTTAGTCCCTTCGACAACAAACCGCTCGGAAATGCGGATGTCATCCTACGATCATCCGACGGCGTGGAATTCTACGTTCACAAGGCCATTCTTTCCCTGTCCTCTCCGATGTTTCGCGACATGCTCAGCCTACCTCAGCAATCACCTATGCCTGTGACTGTAACCGGAGCGGACGTCCCTGTAGTTGATGTCACAGAGGATGCTGACACCCTTCAAACTATGCTTCAGTGTTGCTATCCTACTCATTGGCCAACTTTTGACTCCCTCCGTACCATCCGGCTTGTCCTCACTGCAGCGCAAAAATACGAGATCAATATTGTGACCAGCCACGCAAAGAAGGCTCTTTGTACGTTCCTTGAGGATAATCGGGACGTGCTTGGAATTTTCTGCATCGCGATTCAGTTCGAACTCTATGAAATATGTAATAAGGCGGCAAAGTTGTCCATCACGAGTCACCAACTGTCTCTCGATTCGACAGAACTGGATCACATTCCGGCACACTTTTACCACCACCTCGCACTATATCATTACCACTGCTGTAAAGCAGCTTCTGCTGTCGCTTCGTCAAGGAGCTGGTTCTTAAAGGATATAAGCAGCAGCATCTCGACGAAACGCTGCTGTTCGATATGTCAGACGACAGATCCGGATGGCGGCTCCAATTGGTATGCCCCTACGGAGCTGTGGGAGTATTTGCGGCGTGCGGATCAGGCTCTTCGCCTGCGACCACATCATTCAACAGTTTTCTCGGAAAACACACGGGGACAATGGCATTACACGATCTTCAAATGCAAACATTGTAAAAATACGCTTCCAAGAGCATATTTTAGCCAGATTTTCGCAACAGAAGTCGAGCGAGCTGTGAACGCGGTAAATATGCTACATTCTGGTGTTTTACGAAGCTTAGGCATATCTTATCAGGTCGATATACCAATATTTTCCCGGATACGCTGACTGCGGTATGTACCGTATATATCATGTCGTTTTTCATCTCAACTCGAAGACCTCCGCAAGTAGGTTGATGCTGATGACTCGTAACGTTGATGCCAACTACACGTAAGTTACGTGAAAGCTTGTGTCCCCTAGGCTCTATAGGATTGAGAGTCTTATTTTGATCTGGGCTACGACAACTTCTATCCTCTATTGTCGCCTTTTTCACCTACGTACAGGCTCTAATTTTCGAACTTAGTGTACCTACGCATCACGCCTGTTGTCTGTGTTTGGCACTATTTGTAGTTCCTTTGGCAGGCTGCATCGATAACTTCCTGGCGGCATTTGCAGGCTCATCCAAGGCTTTCAACTCACAATAACGAAATGGAAACAGAATCTCACAGCACCGCAGATACTCTGTCAAATTCCCAAGGGCCTTGTGGGGCTTGCGATCCTTTCAATGATCCAGATGCAGATACCATCTTGCGAACCTCGGATCGAGTCGACTTTCGGGTCTACAAACTCGTCCTTTCGCTCGCATCGCCTGTTTTCAAGGCCATGCTCAAAACACGTGAACCTTATCCCGCAAATGCTGATGTTTTGCCTGTCTTCGATGTTCCAGAGGACGCACGTACCATTGCGTACATCCTCCGCTGCTGCTATCCCCTACCCTCACCTAGCATGACCGCGCTGCAGGACCTTCGACCCATCCTCTATGCCGCACAAAAATATGGCATCGCGGCTGTCACAAGCCTTGCGAAGGTCTCCCTGGAGCACTGTATCCCTCAAGATATCCTCGGTGTTTTTGCTATCGCAAGTCGATGCGAGCTGAACGATGTCTGTGTCAATGCGGCGACACAGTCCTTGCAGCATAAGTTGACGTCGCTCGACTCGGAACATCTCGATCAAATTTCTGCGCGCCAGCTCCATAAGCTCCTACAATATCATTCACGGCATCGCGCTGATGCTTCTGCTTCTGCGTCAACCGTCGCATGGTGTTCTGAAGACAGGTGCGTCATGCAGTCTCTAGAGCATTTGAATAATTCAAATTCTCAGTATACGATCAATCGCAGCCGCGTCTCTACCCCGCATTGGATGCTTCCTTGTTTACGCCCCTCAGATCAGCCCATTCGCCTCGCCACCGCACCCTTCTGCGAAAAGAATGCGGACATCACCTTACGCTCGCCGTGTCCCCCGACTGACTTTCACGTTCACAAAGTGATATTGTCACTAGCATCACCCATTTTTCGGGATATGTTTGAACTCGCGCAAGTTGATTCTAGCATCTTGGCATCATCGTTGACCGATGAAGCCCGTCCCATTGTTAATGTCACCGAGGACGCCCATACACTTGAACTCATCCTGCGCTGCATCTATCCCGTCCAATTGCCTATTGTCGAAGGGTTAGACCGCGTCCGGCTCTTTCTGGAAGCAGGAAGAAAGTACGACATCGAAGTGGTCAGCGCTCTCACGAAGTCTGCGCTCGTTAAATGCATCGACGAAGACGTGCTTGGCACCTTCGCAATTGCCTTTCGCTACGATCTCCTCGATGTCTGCGCAATGGTAGTACAAGCCTCATTGAAGACCCCTTTGATGTCACTTGATTCCACCGAGCTCGACCACATCCCCGCAAACACGTACCACAAGCTCCTTCAATATCATGAGCGCTGCCGTGAGGCAGCTTCGCAAGTCATAGCGTCAAGGACCTGGTTCACGGAAGACATACTGGATATCACGCGGACGCCCAACCGATATGCCTATGGTAGTTATAACTATGATTACTGTTCGGGGTGCCAAATTCTAGATCCGTTCTCGAGGGACAGAAGTTGGCGAGCACCTCAAGAGCTCTGGGATTACTTGGAACACGCAGGAAAGATCTTGGACGGGCGCCCTCACTACTCCATGGTTTTGTCAGAGGAAGCTCTGGCCAAATGGGTATCATCAGCGATCTTCACCTGCCAACGGTCAGATTGTCGACGAATATACATACGGGATGTCTTCAGTCGGGCTCTCGCGAAAGAGGTCGAGAAGGCCGTAGCAGAGGTAAATCCTTCATTCAACTATCCCATACAATACAAGGCGTGATGATGTCTTCCTGCAGGTTCAGATTCCCAGTTTTGCTTGAAGGCCGATCGGTCCTGTCGCCAGTCGGCCGCTGACAGTTAGTAGATATGCGGGGGAAAACCACAAACGAAGACGAAGCGCTGCCACTTCGTTTCCTAAACCGTTGTATAACGGCAGATATCCCGTCACATTACCGAGTAATACCATTCATTTCAATCTACATGTCTTCTTTTGCAGAAGTGTTGTTCCGGAGTGGTTTCGACTGACGCTGCGTCTCACTGCTGCAGATGTAGTTTCGGGCTTCTCGGAGACCTTATTTGGCTCCGTTTGGCCCGAGTGACTTCGTCGTGCTCGTCGAATACGACGATATCTTCCTTGTCCAGTACTACGTCTAAAGTTAGCGGGACGACCAAGGATGAAATCCGCGTCGTGAGCTAAGCGGTGGCGTCACAGCCACAGGGTTCCCACGGGGCTCTCCCTTGATATCGAAGGTAATCTCTTCGTGCTCTACGAGGCTCTACGCTACCAGTGTTAGCCCCATTCGAAGGTCTCGGTTCGGTCGACACCCCCAAGTCGCCCGCCATCGCGAACCAGTCAATTACCCTATGCGCGGCGAGGGCAGAGCTGCGGCCTACTAAGTACCACTAGACAAGGTACGTTGACCGTATTCAAATCTAGAGTGCTGATATGGTACAGAAGTACAGGGGTATAGGCATCGCGACAATGTCCATGGTGCATCTTGCAGGCAAGACGGCAGGCTTTGGATGGGCCTGTCCAGTCTCAAATCTGATGTAGATGGGTGAGTACATCTCAGATTCTCGGGTCAGAAGCCAGCTGACCTCTTTTGTCGGATAAATTCCCCGGTGCAGTGTGTACTCTTCCAGGCCATAGATGTCGACGTCATCCTCGAGGTCGAGCACAAGTGCAAGTCATGGCCGCAGCATGCGATGCATGCGCGTGTCCCAACTGTATGTCTCCGCGCACATCGGCGACGGGAAGGAGTACCGCGCCTCGTACCGCCATCTACATCACCGTCCGGCCCGCAGTTGCTGGTCACCACCAGCAGCAGCGACACGCAGCAGCAGGAAACACGACAGGGTGGAACAAGTACGACAGGCGGAACAACGCCTTGCACTTGCACTGCGGTCCGACAGTCGCGTCTGCCTCCGAGTTCAGACTCGTGAGGAAGATGGCAGCGAGGAGCACACCGACGAGCTCGTCCGCATGTCGTGAGAGCTGTCCGTGGGGAATGCAATGGACAGGACGACTCCGTTAGGGTGGGGAGGGTCTAAGAGTGCGGCTGCCTGCGAGTCCGTCAAAATCGCAGAACACGAGAGTGCGATGGAGACGGACGAACGATGGGCGGATGGGTGTGTACTCAAGGATCAAGATCTGGGGCAGATAGGAGAGTGGAAAAAGACAACATGCACTACTTAGTTACCTCCGATATGGTGTCCACTACCTTGATACTTGTATGGTGTATTGTTCAGCGAGGGAAGGAATGGTAATAAAAGGAGTCGATGTCTTTGAACTTGCCAGTCATTACTTGAGACCGACATTATAGATGCACACAAACAGTCTCTCGTCCCCGCGCCTTCCAGCCATAGTCCTTAGTTGAGTATAATTTGTGTAGCTGATCGGGACACCTCATGTGATTACATAATCATAGACCGGGACTTGCTCACAGTCACAAACCATGGAATATGTGCACTGCGAGAATTGTCTAAGCAAAAGTAATGCCATATATAAGGAAAGGACCATCGAAAGGTCTCATGTGCGAAATTTCGTGTAATTTAAACTAGGTTTGAGCCTGCTACAGCACACTTTCGGAGGCAGGTTGCTGCAAGTCAATGGCGCTAAGGCTCCAAGTGATTAGATTATGTATACTCAGATTTGGTATTCATACAGTAATCAGTAAGCATATAGTATGTATACAGTATGTATACATTATATTCCATCCAAATTTCTTTTTGATAAACCAAGCTATAGATGCACATCATTATGCCAATTTTCAAGTTTGCACCTGCAGGTGCTGGATACACAATGTTGACAATGGTGGAGGAGAGGCATGCAGGAGCAGGCTGTGTAAAACTGAAGGAAGGTGTGTAGAAATATTGGATATATGAGCTGAAGTGCTGGTGATCAAATCAGATTAGATACCTTTTTTTTCATACTTAAGGTGCTAGTCATGCAATTGATGCTCCTGTACATTTGCACAAGTTCCCTGCTACCTTGAACTGTTGTGCTGCTCAACAGCCAATTCCAACAGGGTGGCCATGAGAAGGAGTTTAGCAACAGGAGAGCATTGAGGAGCTTGAGTCACTGTGAGAAGGACTGTAAGTGAGTTAGTTTTACTTGTAGCATGTGCTCACCTGTCTGTCCGCTGGCACCTTGGATGGACCTTTGTCCACCAGGGGATGGCACATGTCAGCTCCTGCAGTAATCACATCTTACATGTCTGATTTCTTGCATCATGTTGAGGATAACTTTAAGGAACAAACAGAGATGGTGTTGACAACTCTATCAACTTATATGCCTTCCAGCCTGAGGACTGCAGCAATACAGAGGACTCAGCACTTAGTCTCTCACACCCTGACAGACATTATCATCAAGTGAGAAAAATGAGGTTGATTGTATGTATTTAGTGAGTACAGCACTGTCACTCATTAGCAGAATGAAGATGCTTGCAACTACATTTATAATAATAATTCTTTTTGGATATATTTCTCATAGTCTGTTATTGCCATGGCATATCCAGCATTGTTTTGAAGCTGAATTCTGGTTGTAGATCTGGTGGGTTGGCTGCCACTTAGCTCAAATTTCCTTCAACTGTATACTGTATACATACTATATAGAATACGGATATAGATGATCTTGTATCTATACATATACAGTAAGCCTATTTAACCGTATATAATCAGTATTTAATCTAATCACTTGGAGCCTTAAATGGCGCGTTGCGACTCGCGCTTAACGAGCGTGCGGCATGCTGCACTCAGCACGGCAGCGTACTCAAAAACTGTTGCTCTGTGCTCTAGACAGTGACAAAATCAGATAACTACTTTTAAGAAGTTAGATTGTGCGATTGTGTGATTGTGAGCACATGCGGCATGCCGGTGATGTTGTTCAAAGCGATGTAACTTGGGACGTAACTTGGGAAGGGCTCTCTAACCAAGCTGGTTCATATAGTATGTATAACAAAGAGTATATAGGTATATAGACTATACGCAGTCACTATTCAAGCCGCCCAAGAGCCATTCGCTTATCCACAGAAAGGCGTGTGCGCTTTCTCTTTACACGGGTGGTACCTTTCTCTGGACTGTTCTGCAGAGCGGAAACGGAGAGAGGCTTGATCGAAACAGAGACAGGCTTGATCGGGGCTGCTGGCACCTCCTTCCTGCTCTTGCCCGCCTTGTTTTTTGGCTTTGCAGCCCATCCTCCTGGACCCATCTTACTAGCGACACGTTTCGTTTGATCCTTATTGCCACGACCATATCCACCTTCCTTGATATACAAACGTCCGGCAATCTGCCTATGACGGTATGAAGGTGGAAGTCGAGGATCATTACGACAGATGGCTAGCTACATTATCACATCAGTTTCATTTTTTGTTTGCACAATGGAAGGCACTTACAAGCGGTAGCGATGGGTCTTCGTCTGCGGCTTCATCCTGCTTTCTGCCCATCTTGCCCATCTTTCTCTTCTTGCCTGTCTTCCTCTTCTTGACACCACCTTGCAGCTTTATCATACGAGCGATCCTGCAATACTCCAGAGGTCCGATCATCGGACCCAGTGTAGATTTGACCACATAACCCCAAGTCTTCTTCTTGCGCTCTATCGCACTATTTTCGGTGACAGAGGCAATCGCACGAGACGACCTGTAGTCAACGTAGTTAAATGATGTGTTGGTTTAGCAATCCATAGCGCACTTACATCTTGCTCGAGACAGGTGGGATTGCATTCTCTGGAAAGGCAGGAGCTATAGTCCAGACTGCCTTGTTAGCCTGAAATAAACGAATGTAAAGTACTTTGCGAATCTGCTCCTTCTCAGGCAGGAAAAGTCCTGGATGGTATAAAGGCGTGTTGAGATTTGTTGGCGAGTCGAGCAGATCTATACAATCATGAGCGCTAGCAAACATGCAGATGCAGCAAGAAACGCACCGATTGATCGAAAGGCTTCACTCAACGGATCTTCTGTATCAGCAGTAATATTCAAACTCGGGGTCTGATTGCGCATGTCACGCCAAACCATGGCTCCAAAGATGAGATGGCCGAGATTGAGCTCTTGTTGCCTGAGCGCAGGCTCAATCAATGTCGGTTCAAAGACGTCATACAAACCAGCAGAATGGTCACGGATAAATGTGCCATCCTTGGTCCCATGATGCGCTAATACATTCTAGAAAAATGAAAAAAAATGAATGGAAGCATTCGCAATGAGGAGACACTTACCTCGTAATCCTTACTCATCTTATGCATTCGAGCAGAGACGAGAACCCTTTCCTTTCCAAATACTGATAGCCATTGCGCATATCGTAAACGTTGCTCTGTAGTTGCGGTAAGGACATATCCCTTGTAGCAAGGTTGCAGAAATGTTCTACATAGAACAAATACTCAGATTATCAAATTAAGACCAAATATCAAGACTTACTCGAACGAGGTATGCGCAACATGAGCCCATGTCCAGAAGGCACAGCAGAGCCTGGCCACATGAGACGGGCAGTCAAATACTTCGCTCTCTGTCAGATGAGCAGAAAGTCCTACTCCAATGTTACAAGATGAGAGATCAGATGATAGGGTAAAGCTTACCTGCCAAGAAGAAAAGTTCGAGGATGGTGTAAACACCAACCCCCCCGAACACCTTGTTGCCATCTATTCGGATGACTGTGATAGCATAGCCATTGCGATTCCGAGTCGTTTGACGTCGCATCAACATCCACTCCGCAACGCCTTTGAGGAACCCTTTCCAGTCACCCCATACATCAACATGACGGTTGGGAAGATCCTTCATGGTGTCGGCCCAGTGCGGCTGTGCAGATACTGCAAGTGAGCAAGCTGAATATGAAAAGACTCGAAATAAAAACATACCGTAAAGATATTGTCAGCGGTGATGAAAGCGACAACATACTCGCCAAAGTCTAACCCAATACCGATGCGAAAGCCTCGTTCCTGAGAATGGCTCAATCAGACAAGGATTGGGACGGTAAGCAGTCACTCACTCCAGAAGGTACTTTGCACACAGATTTGTGCCATTGTGAGCGGGTGTACACTTGAGTCATGGTGTGAGTGTGTAGCTGGACCTGAAAGTTGCAAGAATGAGGCGATCACAAGAAATGGTAGGGTGTAGTAGAAAGGTACTTACCTGCAACCATTTCTTTCCTAGGTCCAGGATAACACTTCTAGGTGAGAAGTGAACCCCTTTGAAGTGAAGGCCACTCAAAGAACTGCAGCCAGGTGGATAGATGGGCTGCTGAGCACCCTTGCTACCGCGCCGGACCTTCGAAAAATTGTTCAAAACATAAGGGATACCCATCTTGGCAGGGCAGCTCTTCATTTGCGCTTGTTCAGGACCAGTTGCATCGGTCCATATGGCTTGCAGTCTTAGTTGTTCCTTCTGACTGGGAGAGAGGCTCTCAAACCAGCGAGAAATCGTGTGAGTACTAGCAAGAATCTCGCGATATTCTGGCATAATATATATGTAATAAGGAGTGAGATGTAAATGAATGAAAAACTAGATTGAGAACGAGTAGAGAATGAAAGAAGAGAAGATAACAAATAGGAAGTCGCGTCCTTGTCTAAGTCACGTCGCGTCGTCGTCGCGTTCAAGGAATTCAACTGGATTACATAATCGTGTTCCATACCTACTTATGAATTGCAGATTATCGGCAGTGCGAGAATTGTCTAAGAAATTCTAATATGATATTCTGAAAGACATATACTGAAAGTCCCTGTATACCAATTTTTAGCTAATTTGAGGTATATTTGACCACTCGACAGCAAGTTTTGTTTGTACGGTGCAGCAGGTGCGCGCTTAAAAGGCCTTTGCTGTGACATCACTGTGCTGCTTTCTGAAGCACATATACACTGTGACAGTGGGCCAGCATGCTTGTCTCGATACTCGCCACACAATGCCATGATCTTGCTGCCCGTAATCCCACCCACGCTTGCTATGCCTCATGTCCCTAAATATGCAGCGGACTTCTTGAACTCGTACAGCCCAAGGGCACTGCCGCAGCCTTTTCAACTTGTAAGTAGCCTTAGCACCCCGTTTCTTATCTGCTCACATGTCCAATATCAGGCAAGACAAGGACTATCAGCGACTTTGCGCTGACGGACATGGGCCGCGGCGGCCCTGCACGGTGGACATACCGTGTACTTTCAGAGCCGCATTTGTCGTCAGAACTTCGGCAGCTCGTGCACCCGTATTCTGCCCACGGCCTCAGTGGCATCACCTTCCAGCCCAGCCCCATCCAGGAGCTCCGAAACCACGACCGAAGTCACATCGAGCACTGGTATAGCGCATAACGGACGCGCAGATCCGCCAAGTTGTCGACAATCATGCCACGGGCAGCGGGTGGAACTATCCGACAGCAGTCAGGTGTCTGCAAGGCATGATGGTGCTTCTGGCCCTTGTCGATCCGAGCAAAAAGCACCTGTGGATTGCGAACCTCGGCGACTGCCAGGCAGGTGCGTACCATCTCTCTGCGCACAAAGTCCAGGCTCACACGCGGCAGTCCTCGTGAGCCATGACGTGACGGGGCGCGGGCTTCATGACTGCGCTGCACGACAGCGACAACTCGCACGAGCTGCACCGCATCTGCAGTGAGCGCGATGCCATGCAAGACAACTGCGTCCTCGGCTTTCTTGGCCCACCCGCAGTGAGTAGTGCTCGGCGACTCCTGGCTCAAGCTCCTTGCGCTCTGCGCACAGCATGTGCTGCCCAACATGCATCATGAGTGGAACGTCTCGTGCCCGGAGCACTACGTGTCATGGCTCTGCATCCCGCCGTTCATCTCAAACCACCCCGATTTACAGCACCTGTGTGTGCCCGTGGGCGATGTCATCCTCGTCATGTGCTCCGACGGGCTTGCAGATCTCTATCCCGGGCAGTCCCGTAGAGACGTAGAGACATGACAGGGCACTGGGCACAGACACTGGGGAGGGTCATCACCCAAAACATCCTTGTCATGCTCCTCGGCCTCCCGACCATGCACACCACTGCGCACCCCACGCCCCTCGGTCCAATTGACTATGTCCTCGGCAGTACTGCGCTCATGCTCCTCGCACTCGAGTTTACCGCGCTCGTGCTCCTCGTGCTCGAGTTTATCGAGCAGGCTGCATGCAGCGTGTACAACGCCCAGTGGCCTGGCGCGCGCCCGCACTGGATCGAGGCCGACTGCCAGTGTGGGTTCATCATGCGCGGGCTGTGGGTGTGGAGCCAGCACCCAAATTTCTTCTGCGAGCAGTCGTTCTGGGTGCGTGTTTTCTTCTATTCCCTTCATGCATGTTTACTGATATTCATGATTACGGGCATGCAGGGCATGATCACCCTCTTCCCGCTGCTCCTAAGCCCGATGCCGCTCCCGCCCACTGCTGAGGCGACGCTCCGACACAGTCCGCACACTGTTCAAGCTCGCACCCATGCTCTTGCTGTGCATGCTCTTCGTCTCATCAACGATCTTCATGGAGAACATCGCCTTGGCAAATACCGCATTCCATTGTATGGTCTTAGGTGTATGCTGACTTGTCTCACATCTTCTAGGATGCAAGACCTTGCTCAAAAGTCTGTCGCAGATCCAATCGCTGCAATCCAATCCTGGTGCACATATCCAAGCCATTGAATACTTCTTCTAGAGACTTTTGCTCAAGCTGGAAACCGGCGCCGTTGGTTGCGAATCATCTGAGCAAGCTCGAGCACGCAGGCACGTTCTAACGTGGTTGTTCTATGTCGTGCATCTGTGGTCTGTGGACTTTAATGTAGTACCATTGTGATATATAAAAACTGCAATCCAATTAGTTTTGAAGGATACATTTTTAAAGTAAAATGATTTCGAGCTGAAGCTCTCAACGTTGTAAGTGCCAAATAAGGAAGGCAAGGTATGCCAGTCAGTGTTCAGTGCCAGCTCATCGCACTCGCTCATACATCAATACATTGTTACAATTGTTACACTACCCTACTTCGTACTACTATCTCCTTTTCTCGGACGAGCATGGCAAATAACCCAACTGGAAAGAATGGACATGGTATCAAGAAGTGTATGGTTCTATGTTTCTCACAAAGCATATTACCATTAACGTCGTTATAGATCCTCCAGATACCAAGTTTCGTGCAATTTTGATGCAATATGCAGTTCGAGGCTTGTCTCGCGATCAGAAAGTTGCTGCACTTGCAAAGGAACATCAATTATTCATTGGGTAAGTTGTCTGATATTCTACAAGTATCAACTAACACGATTACAGTCGCTCCACCCTCAACAGCCACGAGAAGCGGCTAGGGATTCCCTCCGTTCGTAAAGCTCTTCCTGCAGAAGTCACAACTCAGGCAGTTCTCGACCAAGTTGAGACAGGAGGTCAAGCTGGAATAGAGCATAATGGACCGCGCTACATAAAAGCAAAACTCAAGGATCGGGGAATTTTGATACCTCGGTAATATCCATAATTACCTTGTACATTCATCTCAGCTCATACTGGACGCCATTCCTAGGGACACTGTGCGTCGCATTATGCTGGAGCATTTTCCAGAAGGATTCGAGGCACGCTATCCTGGAAAGTCCAAGAAGAGCATACCTCGTCAAGCTTTGACATCTTTGGGCCCATTCAATGAAATTTCTGGAGATGGTCATGAAAAGTTGAGCTCCCAAGCTCTGCAAATGGGAGAGATTGGATTTCCTATCTATGGTTTCAAGGACAAGTGGTCTAGCTACTTGCTTGTGTTGAAGATAGTTCCAGATGCTCGTGGTTCTGCTGCACTTGGTCATCTTTATCTGGATTTCCTTCAAGATTATGAGGGTGAGTAGTTTTGTCCAATCATTGATGACTTATATTTAAGGTGTTTCTAGCTATGCCCATTCAATTAACAACTGGCAAAGGTTCAGAGACTGGTTGGATGTATTCCATCCAGTCTAACATAAGGTCATTGTTTTATTATCAAGAGGTTATTGTACTGATCCTTTCAATTAAACCCTCTTCTAGAGAGATATGTGCACCAGGCCTAGACTCTCAAGTTCATCCTGAACATGTTTTCCTGAAAAGTGTTCATAACACTGTCATTGAGGCATTTTGGCGTTGGCTCAAGGAGAAGGTTGGATTGGACCTCAAAGAAGTCATCCTTCAAGGTAAAAGGGAGCACATTTACAATGAGATTATTCCATGGCACAAGTATGTCTGTATTTTTATTTTATTTTGACACACCTTAATTCTTGAAATGCAATAGAGATTTATTGAATTGGTTATTTCCTCCACTCATTCAAGCTCAACTTGATGATTTTCAGATCTACTGGAATCAACATTGCATTCGTACTCAAAAGGAGAAGATGATGCCTTCTGGCCATGTTCCAGTACATGCCTTTGAAAACCCAGAGTTATATGCTGGCTCAGACTGTAGGATTCCAGTCCCATCAGAACTTGTTAATGAGGTTAGGAAGGTGTTTGTGGACTCTGTTGGTCCAAGGGAGCAGCATTTGGCTTGGGTTTCTGCTGAGTTTGATAGAACTGCTTGTACAGTTTTGCAAAGTATTGGTTCTCCTAATGTGTCATTGCAGAATATTTGGGCAGTTTTTTCTTCCATGAATGATGCTTTTACGGTATTGACATCTACAGATAACTAGAACATATAATCCATCTTATCCTCAATTACATTGTGTTAAAAATTCTAGCACATTTTCATTTTTTCATATTAACACAATTTTTTCTCTGACCTCTTCACTATACTTGTTCCATCATTTTTTTATTTAATCACATTTACATGCAGGCATGGACACTCTTTGATAGTGACTCATCTTTTTCCTTCACAATAGTCACTATATAACTTGCAACTTGATTATCTTGATTATCAAAAACTGCCTTGACTTTTCAACATTTCTGAAAGTATCTATGATGCAGGACACTTGTAGGCTGCTACTTTTGTAGGACCAAAATAGAAAGATGAGTTTTCACCCAATTTTCTATCTCTCTTGCCAAAGTTCTCTATTTGAGGGAAGCAACAATCTCACCAGAGCCATTGTCGCTAGACTCAGTAGAGTTAAAACTGACAGACTTATTAATTTTGGTCTCATAAATTTGGCTAATCAGGTAAGCTTATACTATATTTGGCACATATACCTATGCTAATTGCCTAATTGAATCAGTGTCTAGCAGAGACTGCTGCTCAAACCTTAATGGAAACAAACCATTTCTGTCAAGACTCAGTCAAAGACAGCAGATGAGCCGCCCAAGTCACCAACTGGTTTAACGAACCGGACACTTCAGCAGAGAAGAGACGAGAGTGGGAACAATGACGAGCAGCGCAGTGCCCTGGATAGCAGGTACAGTACGGTACAGACAAAGTGGACAGTCTAAGGGAACAGGTAAACAACCGAGACTATAAGGACGAGGAAGATCGATGATGGCGGAGGAGGATGATAATCTGATACCGAGATCAGGAGCTACGGTCTGGTGCATATCTGATAGGTACAAGGGGAATGGGGAATGGAGGTTTGAAAGATGATGGGGTCCGGATAGCAGGTTGGACCTGTGGGCCGGTGTGAGTATCAGATAGGTACAAGATGGGCGAGTATGAATTATAGATAAGAGATGAGATAAGGGAGGAGACTTGTGGTGAGTGCCGAGGAAGATCCGAGAAATGGCTGAGGGGTGTCATGGGAGGTCTGGTGACCTTCGGAGAAAGCTCGAGAAATCCGGTGGTCTCCGAGGATGAAGGGATCATGGTTCGGTCACAGGCACATGTACTGGATGCAGGGTCCAGTCTGAGGAAGGGAGGCCGGACGTGCTGCCTGGATGGAGGAGAGCAGAGCGGAGAGAAATGGAGCGATTTGTGACAATTTTGAGAAGAAAGTGCTATAGAAAAAGTTGAAATTAGCATCAGCTTGCATTCTGGAAGTAGACAGTTGTATTAAATAAGTAGCAAAACTTGTATATCTGGACCCTTAATATATATATTTTTGGCTAGGCCAAGTTGGCTACTGTACAAAAGTAGTAGCCTACAGGTGTCCCACACTGTAAAAAAGTTCTAAAACTGCTTGTGAGAATAGACACTATAGGTGACATGTGAAGTATAAGCCTTTTTTCTTGTAAAGCCCAAACCAACTCTCTCTGTGATATGGCATGCTCATTATATTTATATGTAATGACAAACATACAGTGGAGTTTATTAGTGCAAGAAATTTCTAATTGGCCCAGAGAAATGAAATGGCTACTAGTCAAAATATTTGTGTTGCAAATTATGTTTGAAGCACAAACACTAAATAGTAGAAGATGTTATGAATCACTCTATTTTTTGCAACTTGTAGGCACATCATGACCCTGAACTTTTCCAGTGTATATACTATACTGACTTGGCTATATAAAAGTAGCTAAGATATTCACTATTTTAAACAGAGCTTATACGCATGCAAAATGGCACATACAGACAACTACACAATGCAGTTGTTATATGCATGCCATGTCCAGCATGCATGGCTCTGCATTTGCAGAAGGAACTAAGTGTAGCTGTGTGTGGCTAATGTGCATAGTTTTGTGTATGGAAAAGGGACTCCTTGCAGCTGCCCTGGCGTATAGTATTATGCATGTGCTGTTGCAAGTGTGAGTGGCCTCATGCATGCATGCAGATTGTGCTTCTCATAACTCTCTTAGCCATCCTCTACTCCTCTTCATTAAGGGCTGGGGCCTTAGCATTATACTCTTTGAAACTACTAGTAGTGTATTTGTAACAGCCTGCATGCCAGCAAGGCTGTACATGGCTGCCAGCACCATACATTATCATGAGCAAAGGTAGTGTGGGGCCACAGATATGCGCAGATGCATGCTCTTACTGCACGAGAAGCATGTGTCTTGATGCTATGCTGCTACCTCTTACGTATGTGCACGGCACTCTACATCTCTCATGCCTGCTTGTGTGCCGCTCTGTAACATGAGAATGCAGCACAAAATCATGCTTCTGCATCACCTCTCGCTTGCTTTGGAGCATGCTGCTCACTCTGCACTTGCTCTCCATCCTCATGCTCATGCTCATGCTTCACTTTGCTGCTGCGGAGAGCAGCGCAAGAGAGCAATTGATTGAGAGTTATCAGCATGATAGTCCACAGCCATGGGTATGCAGTCAGCAGTGTGAGTGGCCCTATGCAAGCTGTGCAAACAGGGCAACTGTGACGTGCCCTTGCAGGCGAGTCAGTTCCGTGAACGCGAGTTGAGGCGGATGGCGAGTGTGAGCGCGGAATAGAAGTTGTGAGAGGCTCGCGAGGGTCGACGAGCTACGCCGTAGGACGACGTGAGGCTCAAGGAGCAGCTCCAGCAGCGAGAGCACCCTGACTGCCAGCACTTCTCGAAGCTGGAGAATACAGCGCACGCGGTACTGGACAGGGCGCATGTCCGCGGCATGTTCGATAACCGGGCGCTTGATTCGGAAGCTTCGCTGTCGAGCGTCTAGGGCTCCTCGAAGTAAGTAGGCGCGACAAAGCGAAATACTTACGGAAGGAGCGGTAGACGTGGAGAGAAACTGGAAACGAGAAAAAGAAACAGAGGCGGAGAGAGAGAGAGAAAAAGAGAAAACGAGACGAGTAAACATGATAATTCCTAGCTAGATTCACAAGTACTCTACAGGTGCTCTTATGCAGCGCGTCTAGCTCGATTTCCTTTTCGGGGTCGTGACGTCGTTACGCTCCTTCCTTCTTGTTACACCTAGTCGTCACAGCGTCACAGCAACATACATCAGTACTCTTACAAACTTTCTGCTGGGTCTGATTGTGTCTGACCTTGCTTGATTACCTTATAAATTTGACAGATCAGTCAAATCTGGCTACAAACAAAATCAGGTACATCAGGCAGAGTCTGATTTTATCAGATATGATATGGATTTACACCCAGACCTAATCAGATTTTGAAATATATCTTGCTACTAGACAGATCAGACAGGTGCAATCTTCCAGACACAATCAGATTTTTGATGTTGGCCAGATTTTCGATGTTTTCCAGATTTTCGATGTTTATCAGATTTTGTTTCCTTGTCAGGTCTGCCAAGCAGGTGTAATCTCTCAGACATAGTCAGATTTCAGATATCCTCCAGATTTTGGATGTTTATCAGATTTCCTTTTCTTGTCAGGTCAGCCAGGCAGGTGTAATCTTCCAGACATAGTCAGATTTTAGATATTCTTCAGATTTTAGATGTTTATAAGATTTTATTATCTCGTCAGGTCAATCAGACAGGTGTAATCTGTCAGACATAGTCAGATTTCAAATGTTCTTCAGATTTTTGTTGTCAGACAGATCAGGCAGGTGTAATTTTCTATTGTATTGTAGTCTAAAGTTCTATAACAATATAAGTACATTGAAGGTTAGAAAGCTATTTCAAAGGCATGATGATCAGAATACTTGTTCACATACATCTGAGAAAAGGGATTTTTATATAGCAGCAAGTGCTGTTATGGGCCCTATCAGTGAGCTATGGGTGCTATGAAGTTGAAGTATTCAGCTATGTAGAGCTATGAGAGCTATCATAGCCTCCATAGTAGACTATGTAAAGTACATAGCTTACATAGCTAGTACTATCAAATACATAGTGCTATTTTACCCAGTAAGGGGGACTATGGCTTCCTATGAGTACTATACTGACTATGCTAAGTCAGACAGATACCATAAAATTCAAGTTAGATTTCTTGTATTGAATGTATCCCAGGGCACCAAACAATCATTAGACAGTGATCTACTATATTATACAAGTACCTGAAGTACAAGGTAAGTATTCTGCATAAATCTCATGCTCGCACAATGTCATGCAATGCGATGCCTGTCGCCGCGGCCAGTTGTGCATAGCCAACAACTCACACGCGGGGCTGCTTGCATGCACACGCCGTCGCCAGTGTGCATGGTCCGACGTGCACAGACAGGGCAGCCCGCCGCCCGCCTGAGCGCGTGGACGTGCGCAACGGCGCTGTCGCAGCCATGCGCACGTCATTGCCGGTGTGTGTGGCCTGGCGCACGCAGATAGCGCCGCACGTGGCCACCCGCACCGTCGTTGCATGTGTGCATTGCAGTTGTGCGTGCATGGTGGCCGGCACGTGTGGCATTCCGGCCACGCAGCCTCGTGCACGCATACGGCGCCGTGCGCGGCTACCCACACCGTGTATGGTTGGCATGCGTAGCGGCTGGCATGTGTGGCCGTGCGGGCTCGGATGCCGGCTTGCATGGCCTCTTGTCACACGCCAGCCCGGGCGGGCATGACGGCGATTCCGGGGGGTGGGTCGATGAGGGAGTGGTGGCAGCGGGAGGGGAGAGGCGCGGCAGGGGGTATGAGGTCGAGAGTACCGCTCGTTTGAGCGGTACTCTCTGCGTTAGCACGAATAAACAAAGAAAGATTTTTTTTTTACTTACCTAAGGGGCCTCGACATCCTGCTAAGTACCTTCCTTCGGCATTTGGCTTGACGGGAGACGATGGAAGGAGGAGGGGAAGAGAAGGAAGGGACGAGGGGGTGGTGGTGGGAAGAGAATAACAAGTCGAACTTCGACGTGCGTTCGGTGGCTGGACCACCGAATGCGCGCGAGTTCGAATGTTTTCGAATCTAAAAACTCGAATAAAATCATAACAATTTTAGGAAAAAAAGAGTACTTACCTTCTGCTACAGTCATTCGATTGAATGAGAAAACCAAAGACCAAAGACCTCAGGTACTATAAACTCCCGAGCAGCGAGATGAACTTAGTGAAATCTGCTACCAGCCTCTGACGCAGCGCCCGGGCCGAGTCGCGGCAGCCACATTTCAGGCTCCGCTCGCCACATCTACATAAGGCACGCGCGACTCGCATTGTCTCTCTCTTCTCTACCACTACCATTTCTGTTCCTTCGTCCGCCTTTGCTGCTGCCTCAAAGGTAAGCATGCTTGTAATCTTTCTTATGTTGTTATCCTTATGTGTAATGTTAGGTTTTCGCTTTTTTGTCATTTTGGTAAGTAATTCTTGTGGTCTTTTATCTTATGTTTCTTATGTTTGTTTTTCATCAGATTTTCGCTTTTTTGTAACAGTGATAAGTGTCTTATAGTCTTTGAAAGTTATGTTGACTAATCTTATGTTTTCTTTTAGATGTCTAGCCTTCAGTTAGTTAGTTTTGTAGTATAGTTGTACCTTGAATAATATATTTGTTGTTTGTTATCTTATCAATGTGTGATTGAACTGATCTGGAAGATTACATAAGTAAAGTTAGTGAATGCAAAGTGGAATATAGTTCAATAGATCTATATGCTAGACTTGTGATCTGATAGCTGTAATAGTCATTATAGATATATCTACCTAGTATAGTTGATATCAGTGTTATAGTTGTTATAGCTTTCATAGCTATACCTCTTATCATAGCTTCATCACCAGCTATGATAGTTATGATAGGACTATATAGCACTCCACTTAAGTTACATAGCTTCATATAGCTCAAAGGGGGTGCTATATAGGCTATGGAGTAAAGGGCATTCCTATGGCCCTAGGAAAGCTATATAGCCTTCAGAGGGCTATATAGTACCTACAAATTTTCCTGATGGTCGGCAGGCGAGGTCGTGCGCACGACAGCCCGCGCACTGTCTCGTCGGTGTGCGGCTCCCTCACCGTGCGTGGTTGGGCAGGTGCGGTCGTCCACGGGTGCGTGCAGGCAGGGCACTGCCACTAGATGGCAACAGTGGCGTGGCAAGGTGGCGCTGCGAGGCGGCGGGAAAGTGCCGCGATGCAGCGACAGCGGCGCAGCGAGGCAGCGACGGCAGCGCCGCGAGGCAGTGACGGTACTAGCCTCTGGCGCGGCACCCGGCAACACCCGGCGGACGCATTTTGAGCTCCGCTCTGTGCTGGCATTATAAGGTGCGCGCAATGCGCACTCTCTCTCTCCTCTCAACCACTACCATCTCCCTTCGTCGTTGCTCCCTCTTCCTCTCGTCATTGCTTCTTTTTCCCCCGTTGTTGCCTCTTCTTTAATTGGACAAGATCTCTCTCTAATCTGAGGTGAGCTTGTTATCTTTTCTATTGCTACTAATGTTATTTATCTCTTTTGTGTAGATATATTTTCGCTTTTCCTGACTTTAGTAAGTGTACTATGCTTTAGATGTAATAACTACTTGTTGAATAGCTTTTGTTAAGCTGACTTTTCACTTTTTCTTGATTAAGGTAAGTTTTATATTTTGTAATCATGTCAACTTGACTAATATCTTTTTGCCTTGTAGATTTTTTGTTGATGCCTTAGTAGTTGTAGTGTCTCTTTGTAATAGCATTAGAAAATCAATTGATTGCTTGAAATTTTCGAAGATTTTGTTTGTGGTTTGAACAAGATGCTTTATACTGTAAGGAATTTTTTATAAATCATGATACATCAGATATGAAGGACAGAAGATATAGTGTAGATATGTGGCATAGCTTTGATGGTAGTCATACAGTTACATAGATACCATAGGTATGGTAGCCACTATATGCTATGGTAGCTATGATAGCTTATACCCTATGCTATCATAGCTATGATAGCTACTGCCTTATCCTATGATAGCTATGATAGCTATGGTAGCTCTATATAGATTACCTTGCTGCTATGGGGTAGCTATGCAGAAAAGGGGACTCCTATGGCCCTATCAGAGCTATGTAGGTTACATAGTACCACATACCACTGGTCCTTTTCTCAGATGTAGAAAGAAGCAAAAGCATCAAGAGAAAAGACATGCTTGAACCTGTTGGGAATGAATCCTTGACCAGAAACACCAATCAAATGAGCACCTCTCAAAATGCAGTCTGTATGTATCACTGAACATACAAACTGACCATTTTTATCCACTTCTCTTTCTACTATCCACATTCCTGTATCATTATCAGGTGCATCACCTATAGGAATGTACCATTGAATCAAGGCACATGGATAAGTGATTTCCTCCTCTTCAAATGAGAAAAAAAGTAGCACTCATCCAATGTAAAGTCCTCTCATTCCAGGCAAGGTTGGATCATTTTTAATAAAAACACAGTCTTGACGAGGATGATTCCCATACCATCCATGTGATGATCGAATGCGATGTTGATGAACACCATTTATATCAGATGGATCACTGGGTGCATAATATGTGGCCATTGCAGAGTGATAAATATTGAGTTTATCTGGAGCCATTGGACATTTTGAAATATCAACATCTAATGATGTATAACCAGTGGTAACATTTTTTTGATCAAATAAAAATCGTCGGATATGATCAGACAAATTTGGTCTGCCAATTGATTGAGCAATTTGATCAAGTATCCGAGGATATCCTCGTGCACGTGTTTTTGCCAGGCTAACACCCATTTTGATATTTTGACCAAAGTTATCACTGAGTAAAACTTCATTGATTTTCATTGGAAAATGTGCAAGTTTGCCAATGGACTCAGAGTCTGAACTTTCATTTTGAAATGAACTTAAAGGTGTGCTCAACATGCCACGCTGTATAAAGTCCACTGTACATGCCTTAAGCTTATCAAGTCTTTGGTTTGTGAGCAACATTTGTCCCAAAGCATTATAGCCACTTGATCTCCTCCAGGGCTCTTTAACTGCTTTTATATGCTTTGATTCTGTAATAGAAGTGCAAAGTCCATTTGGCACTGCAAATTCCTCAATCAAGGGATGATCATGTTTCAATGAATGCTGTTTAGGAAGAGATATTCCTTTAAGACGAACACCAGCAGCTTCAAAAACTGTACGTTCTCTATGAAATGTTTCAAGAGCAATATCCATAGCATCTAGAGTGTCTTGATCAATGATAGATCTTCGAGCATAGTAGCAAAAATCCAAAAATGCACGGATTGCTCAGACCATTTGTGGAGGTACATGACCATCAATAGCAGGCAAGAATACTTTCATCAGAGCTTTGGAATCATCTCCTGTCCATTGTTTGAAGTTACGACCATCAGGAAATCGACAAAGTCCTGGAAATGCAGGCATAGCAGCAATTCTCCAATCAATATCTGCCTTAATCACAGTTGCTCTAGTTGGTCCATGTACAAGTTGGAGGTATTCAAAAACCCAATCTACCAAATGATCTTTAAATGTTCCCTTGATGAGCTGGTGAAGCAAGTCCAGAGAGATAAGTTCATGAATATCTGCACGAGGAAAGGAATATGTAAATGGCTATAAAAAAGTTACATTAGACTCAAATACTAGGGATTTCAAATAATGCTAATTTGTACATACCATAATATTTGCTACCACACCATATTCATCCCATAATTGTTTTGCAGTAAGCTCTTTCATCAATACACAGGTATATTCATGTGACCTTGGAAAACCATCACCACCATCTAAATCTTTAGGTTGACATGTGCAATGAGGACACCAGCCTGTAACAATTTCACTCATTAATACCTGCTCAGGATAATCTGCAATATAAGGTCCAATCCCATAGATAATACAGTGAAAATGTCCATCAGGACAACGGACTATTTCTGGTGTAATCATTCTTGGTCGTAAATGTTCTAAAATAACTTGAAGTGACTGATGCATGAGATGCCTTCTGAATCTCTGAAAAGCAACACTATTTTGGTGTTGCTTATCTGTTTTTCCAATTGCTAGAAATCCAAGGATGCTAACAGCTTCACGGTAGGCACGTCAAACATTATTATGCACATTTCCAATAGATGCATAAAGAGGATAGTATTCTGTAAAGCCTGTAGCCACTGACACCGTTGTTTTATCACTGCCTAATACTACAGGTACAAACATAGATCCATGAGTCTTAGGATCTTCTGCAATTTTATCTGCTTGACGCCATGCCCAATTTCCTGTCATAAAATCTGACCATTCTCTTTTGCCTTTGGCATTATAGTCTTTTCGTGGAGCATAATCAATTTCATCTTTGAAATGAGGATTGGACAATTGATTCTGAATCACATGTTTTGGATTCCGATACCACACATCATAATCAGCAAACATCCATGCAGGTGGATCATTTTCAGGTATAGGACCTGTATATTTTACAGTAAAATGTAACCAGGGTGCATCCCTAAGTGAGATAGCATCAAGAGTCTTTAGCATATCTTTATGATTTGCAAATGGTGGGGGTTTTCCATCATGATCTGCAGCCCATGCATCCATTAAATCATTTGTAAAACTCTCTGAATTTTGTCCTCGTCGAAATAGTAAATCTGCGACTGTGTATTCAACACGATCTCGAAATGGTGACCAGTCTTCAGCAGATTTAGTAGTATTCTCTGCAAGATTGGGAGGCAATGTGCCTGAAGGCAAATCAGCACCATGTGCATCACAAGGTCGACCATCAAGATCAGGATGTGTATAATGACCAGGACCAACAGAGTTTCTAGTACTAGTACTAGAAGCATTGGAACCACTGCAATCAGAACCAAGAAAAAAATCCGCAGTATCTTGAAAAGCAGCAGCAGCAGGTTCATGAGCATACAGCAGTGTCTCCACAGATGTCTCTGCAATATTCAGCAATGGATGAACAGATTGCATATGCTGCGCTAATCCTCCAAGAGTAATAAAGCCTCGACGGCAACGCCAAGATATTGGTGTCAGGCAAGCAAAATTGCGAGATTTATGAGATGCCCGACTATGAGATCTCGAGCCTAATGGCATGATGATAGGTTTATACTAGTTAATCAGATTGCAAAAGAGACTCCAACCAGTGTCCGAGTCAAGCACAAGGGACTTCAACTAGTAGTATGACTCGGAGTCAAGCCCAAGACACTCCAATTCGAGCCTAAGACACTCCAACTTTTGAGTCAGGCACAAGAGAATCCAACTGTCGAGCAAACTTTGGACTCGGAGGTACTGAGTGCAGTCCCACACAGTCCAGGTAGTAGTAGTAGTATGGCTCAGCTTCAAATAACTTGAACACTAGACAAGCTAGTAGATTTATAGCAAAGTCCTGAGGCTAGTATTCAGTAAGCAAGCGAGCTGCCGTTGGTCGAGCGCAGACTCGGGAGTAAGTAGTTGAGGCTGTGTGCAGACTTGGTGCCGCACGCGCGAGCATGACTCGGCTGTCACTCTTGTCAGACCGTACGACTTTGTCTTCCGAGTTGCTACTACTACACCTGTCCACCTACAACACCCAGTCTTTTACTAACCTGCAAATCTTTTGTCAGGACATATGGAGACCCATTCGAAAACACGAAACAAACCTGAAAATTCGGGCACTGCCAATGGTACAGAACTCCCAGAACCCCCTTCAAAGAAACTCAGGACTACCAAGAAGGCTGCGACGGCCGAGCAAAGATGCACACGCAACGAGGCTGAACAACAGGCAACTTGTCAAGCTGCTTCCCGAATTGCGCAGTTCGAGGCAACACGGCGCGTAGCTGATGCCGTCGCCGCTGAGAGGGCAAGTCAGTGCCCAGGCAAGAAGCGCCCGATGAATGTGCCAGAGGTGGTGATTGGTGTCGAATGGGGCCGAGCGAGCAAGCACGGACAGGATCTGATGAAGGGGAAAGGTCAGTATGGTTTTGACTGGTATAAACATGTTGACTTACTACCTTACTACGAGATGAGGAATTCCAGCAGCTTTGCCCTCGAAGGCAAAGCAATTGGCGGAGACGGTGTCGCCCACGCACGCCGGTGGTGCGGACTCGGATGATGACACTACTATGGCCGTGGACGATGCCAGTAAGCCTTGACGAACTCGTTTCGAATGACGAGGGACTCACTGAGATAACAAAACAGCAGGGGCACTCACCACGAAAAGACGGGCAAACAGGGTACAAGAAAGAGCAGATAGCGACGATTGTATGGACGTAGAGGTGAGTTGAATCGGGCTTTGAGATTATCATGCAAGACAGCGGTGTTGATCGAGCATCGTGCGATGAGTGAGGGAGGAAGCCGGCAGTTGCGAGAGATGTTGACGAGGATCCCACAACGTATGGAAGGTGGAAGCGCGAGAAAGCTCAAGGATTGAAGGAGCTGGAAACACAGATGGGTTTGAAAAAACGTAAGAGGGCTGTTATAGAACAAAGTAAGTCGACTGATTCAACATCGAGGATGTTCATTACTCACCTGAAGCCCGAAACAAATAGCTTCTGGGGACGATTCCATCGTAGACCCCAGCTATCAACCTGAAACGCCCGGTGCTGTTGAGGAATCAGATGTCGAGATGGCTGAGGTGAGCGAGGGCGAGGAGCTGAATACAAACAGAGGCAAGAAACAAAGGCAAAATGACGTGATATCGAAGGGAAAAGGTAAGGATCATGGCCGCAAGGGTCGAACATCGAAGAAAGGGGGTAGAGGACGAAAGGCGAAGGACAAGATGAGAGGGTTGGTGAGGGAGCAGCACACTGAACGTGAGGCTGCCCTTATCTTATCGCATCAGTAAGTTTTCCTTATCGTGCGCGTCTAACGTACTTTGGGCGTCTGCTGACTGCTTTACCTCCTCCTTCCTCGATCTCCCATCATGCTCACCTTCTGTCCACTCTTTCAACCAGAATACGACCCGTCAACCCTTTGCATCACTCAGCGCACCGTTCGCAGGGCCGAACCATCAACTTCTGCTATGAAATCAGCCAAAGCTGGTTTCCTCTTGTTCTGGCAAGCCAAACCCGATGCTTCTGCCTCCACGAGCAACCACGACAAACTTCCTGTTGAGCGAAGCTACGCGGGAGCAGCATTCCATTTTTTGGATGACTTCCAGGAGCCTGAGGAAGGCAACGAGGGAGGAGATGAAGCTCGGAAGGAGTATGAGCAGTCCGTTGAGGCTGGCACAGTACATCCTTGTTTTATTCTTTCGTATTCACTTCTACTAAAGACTACATTACAGATATATGCTAGGATTAAATTCGATGACAGTGAGTTGTCCCCTGTACCCATGTGCAAAGACTCGCACCATATCTCCCTTCCATCTGCCCCATCCCCTGATCGTGCTGTCTCTGGACAGCATGATTTCGACTCGTGAACGCCCCCACCCCACTTTACTGGATCTTTGGCACCACCAACACGTCAGAAACCCTCAATAAAGCAAGATAAATTGTTTGTGGATCCTGCTGCCTTTGAGCCACAGGATCACGACTCCTACAGCCCACCACCTCGTGCTCCTAGGGCTCGCACTGCTGCCTCCAGCTCTCGCCCTTCGGCCTCTGCCTCCAGCTCTCGCCCTTCGGCCTCTGCCTCCAGCTCTCTCCCTTTGGCCTCTACCTCTACCTCTCGCCCTTTGGCCTCTGCCTCCGGCTCTCGTCCTTCGGCCTCTGCTTCCCACTTTCCTGCTGCCTCTGGCTCTAGCTCTTGTCCTACCGCCCCCGCCTCCTTGCTGTCACCAGCACAAGGCTTTGATCTGCAAGCCCCTCCAGGTCCATCTGGTTTCACCTCGAAATCTCGGCCCTCCCCACCCACCTCGGATCTCACCGTGTACATCACAAGCCGTACGTCATCTTTCATTGGTGAACAGAGCATTGCAACACCCGGACCTCGCACCGTTGTTGAGCATGTTGCTTGCGCACTCAAAACTCTGGGCGGGCAGTCTTACAATAAAAAGGTATGTCCTCCAGCTCTTATAATCTGTCTTATGATCTAACTTATATCATATTTAGACTGTGCGCATTGACCCAATGGTCTATGACAAGCCCATCGCGTAGCGAGACACCACACGTTATGGTATGGTCATGTACGATTTGTTATGTACGCTTGCTTTCTTGATATTGTGCTTATCACTGATTTCTGCTTTTCGCTTTTCTTTGCAGTGTGCACGTGCTTCAAGTACCACTGCACTGTCTGCTGCTCTGCCTGTGCCAAAGCCATCAGGCCCTCTCGCTCCAGTTGAACCTGTGCAAGTGGGCTCGGACATTGAGGATGACGACGACGATGAGCTTGGTGAATGCAGGGCTCGACGGACAATATACAGCAAGGCCGATTTGCCACCGGGATGCCTGAGCAAGTGGAACAAGTATTACATACATATGTGGAGGTGGAGGGAGTATCTCGGTACACGCAGTGATCCTTGGGTAACACATGATCTCCTCGATCCTGCGCAGCAGCTCTGGGACAAAGTATTCCCTCATATCCCTCACAAGCTTGAGGCCAGACATGAGGCTGTTTTTGCTGTGGTAAGTCCTTTCTGTTTTTCAGAACATCTTACTGATACCTTAATAGGTGTTACAACAAACATATGAATGGTGTAGCGGCTTCGCAATTGAGGCCATCAATTCTGTATCGGATTTTATGGATAAGTTCTCCTCGACACATGATGATCCCACCGGTGTGGGAAAGGATGGTGTTGCCCGTACTGCTCTTGGTTTGAGAAACCTGGAGGCCGATCAGCACATCCCTATTCTATATGAGCAGATTGGTGTTAGATCTGATGGCAGTGGCATTGTGAGTTCAAGTTTGCTTTAAATTCACAAGCTAACTCTCCCTCTAGGAAGTTCATGGTGCATTCCTTTCCAACATTGTTGTCCAGACTTTTGCAAAATCCCATGTCAACATGACCATCCTTCTGAAGCATCTTCATCGGAAGGAGTTTCTTATTGGTGTTATGGCTCTGACTGTTTCTGCGGTGAGTTTCTTTTTACTTAATTGACTGATTGTTGATTTTGTCTTAGCTTCAGCGCGCCTTTTCATGCCACTTATTGTTTCAGCCTGATGATCACCCCAAGCTTAAGTGGCGATCTGAGGGGTGGTTTTCAACAAAGTGTTGGCGTTGGCACTCTCCAACGAAGCAGTGGTCTGATGTCTGCCAAGGCATGGATATGGCTAAGTGGCATCTTATTTATACTAGGGCTGCAGATTTCTTGCCTGATGCAGAGGAGCATGTTCAGAGTGTAGGGGACTCACCAGGATCTTGCTAAGGACCGGCGTCCTATAGTGACCGGGCAATGGCTCAGGCTACACACTAACAAGAGTGCTGACCTGCTCAGGAGGCGAACAACGACTAAGAGAGTTGAGAGCGACTGAGAGAGGGGAAGCACACAGCGAGGGGCTCAAGGGAGCACTGGCAACTGACAGGACAAGTCCTATAGAGTATGCGAAGTGGTTAAGTGAGTCGCCAGGACTCAGCTCTACGGTATATATACATGAGGGATGCGCAGCCGCAGTCGTATCTAAGGAGACGGTAGTAACTGTGCAGGGCTGCGCAAGGCTGCGCCGATAGCGATGAAACAAAGATAAAACGGATAGGTGGTGTAACACTGCCACGATCATGATGGAAACAGAAATGGGATCAAGGCAGTGCGATGGAGTCCATGTATGCATGTAGATATGATGATAAATAAAGTAAGGGGAGCATGGCGAGGACCATGGCGAATGGGCCATGGTGGGGATGTCGAATGGAGTAATGTTAAGAACAAAGAAATGAAACATACGGTTCTTAACACCACCCCCTTTCTATGACATGTCGACCCGACATGTCCTCAAAAGCCCCAGCTGGGGTGGGGGGGCTCTTCCTCCTCGTCCTCCCAACTCGCCCTGTGGCGGCGCACCTTCTCCAGCGAAGGGCGCGGCGGGTCACTCCACTCCACCTCCCACAGCTTGTCGGACCAGTACATCCGGCGCTCCTTCAACTTGTCGATAGCCGCCTCGGTGTCACAGAGGCGGCCGCGGAGGAACTCCCGGTACTCCCGGAAGGCGGTGGCGGTGGGGTCGAGACGTTGGTCGACCGCGTCGACCCTGTCCCACGCCTCGTGGTGGGTGTCCCAGCCAGCGGAATTGCCGGCCCAATCGTCAGTTGCTGTCCTGGATGAGGGCGGCGGTGGTCCTCCCGACCGACGAGCCGTCTGCCCCTTGAAGCGGCGGCGCCCTTGACAGTCCTTCTTCACGTGCCCCGGACGGTGACACTTCCAACAGAAGGGCTTCTTGGCGCGTCGGGGGCGGGAGCGGGGATGTTGGAAGCGGTCTCGGGGGTGGCAGGTTCCGGAACCGGAACTGGGGAGGGATCTCTGGCGACGGTGGTGACGGTGGTGACGAGGATAGGCTCGAGGCCCCTCCACCGTTCCTCCGTGCTCCATTCTGAGTCGCCCCAGGAAAGGGACGTGGACTCGGCGGCCTCCCGTAGTGGGTGATGACGCCTGGGGACTGGCAGGAGGGGGTTCAGGGGAGGAAAGCGAGATGAGGTCGGGGAGGGAGTCCGTGGAGGCGGGTGGTGGACGAGTGAAGACTGGGGGCGGAGCGAGGGGCAAGGCCAGCGGCGGAGAGGATGTTGTTGATGTGGGCAGACATTTTTAGAGTAAGGAGGAAGACGAGGGCAAGGGTGAAAAGGTTGATGAGAAAGTTGAGAGCGAGGAGTGTAGCAGTAGCAGGATCCAGTTTGGAATGCTGATCTGGAAAGGATTGAGGTGTGGTCTTTTATAGACTTGCCGTGGCTGGTTCTCGCAGGGATCGCTGAAATATTCCAGGATCAATTCCTAAGCTTCTGATCGGCCTTGGAGCCCCTGGGTGTTTCCGATGGTACTCGGCAATCTTTTCCTTGGCATGGCGGACATTGCTTGCCGGTTCCCAAGTCATGTCGGCGTCGGGAAATCCTTTCCATTTGATGAGGTATTGTAGCCGTCGGTTTTTTCCGAAAACTCGGGATTTGACAACGCTCTCCACCTCCCACTCCTGTTCCCCGTCTATAACCTCCGGTGGTGGCGGAGTGTAGTTGGGGCCGTGCTCAGGGGTTTCTTGGTATGGCGTGAGAAGTCCCGCGTGGAAGACAGGGTGGATTTTCCAAGTCCTTGGGAGCTTTAGTCTGTAATTGACCGGTCCTATGGCTTGGGTTACTTCGAAGGGTCCTTGCCGTCTGAGTCCAAACTTGGCTTTAGGATATTGGAGTTTGAGATTTTTCCCATCTAACCAGACTTTGCTCCCTATCCTGAACATGGGCTCTGCTTCCCGTACTTGTCCTCCTGTCTTCGCATATCCTCTTTAGCGATAGTCTGACTCGCCTTGGCTTCTTCTCGGGTCTTTTGCATGGTTATCAGCCGTTGTTCAGCTGTGGGAACAGCGGCATTCATGTGGATCCTGGGTTGGAAGCGAGGCTGGAATCCGTGGAGTAATTCGAACGGTGATTTCCGGGTAGCCGAATGAACTTTGATGTTGTGTGCGAACTCGGCAAAAGGAAGAAGGTCTACCCAGTTGTCCATGTGGGAATTACAGAAGGCTCGGAGATATTGCTCGATTTCTTGATTGACGCGCTCTGTGCTTCCATCCGTTTGAGGGTGATAAGCAGTGCTGAGTGCCGATCGAATTCCCAATCCTTTGTAAATGCTTTGGAGGACTTTGGATGCAAACTGTGGTCCTCGGTCGGAGATCATTTTTTCCGGAAGTCCAAATCGTTTCCAAACATTGTCCATGAACAGTTTGGCGGTTCCGTCTGCGTCGATTTCTTTCCGGCAGGGTGATATAACAATAGCCTTGGAGAATTGGTCTACCACCACGTTGATGGAGTCGTACTGCTGGACTTCTGGTAGGTCTGTGACGAAGTCCGTGGTGGAGTATTCCCATGGCTGTGATGGCGCTTCTGTCGGTTGTACTGGGACATAAGTGGGGTGTGTGTCGTTTTTGGTGGATTGACAAATGGCACATCCCATTACGTAGTTTCTGACAAAATTAGTCATCCCTGGCCACCAGTAGTTGCGCTGGACCAATTCATAAGTCTTCCATCGTCCTGGATGTCCTGCCGCTAGTGAATCGTGGTGTAGTTTCACGATTTCGCGGCGTAGCTCGAGGTCTTTTGGGATGTAGACTTTCCCTCTGTATAGGATTAGTCCATCTTCCAAATTCCATTCCTGTAACCCTTTTGCAATCGCTCTAGGTCCTGCGCTTAGGATTGTTTCCATTGCTGTAGTTACGACCTCATCGTGTTCTGTGCATTCTCGGATGCGTTTTAGAAGGGTTTTGTCTCCTAAGCTGGTCACACTTCCTCTTCCTGTAGCTCGGATTTGGAAAAATTGCGGTTCCAATAAGACTCGATCAGAATTGTCATTTTCCACCCCCTCTTTATGGTCTGGATGCCTGGACAGACCGTCGGACTTATTGGCCGAGCCTGGTTTGTGAATAATGGAGAAGTCAAATCTGGTGAGAAATAGGCTCCATCTGGCTTGTCGACGGTTAAGTTTCCGTGCTGTACGGAAATATTCCAGGTTTTTGTGATCTGTCCAGATTTCTACTGGATGGGGGTGTCCTTCAAGGTAATGACGCCAGGTTTCGAGGGCATGGATTATGGCGAGAAGTTCCTTATCGTAGATGTTGTAATTGCATTCCGCATCGCTGAGGGATTTGCTGTAATATGCAATGGGGTGCCACTGGTTATCCTTGCTTTGTTGCGATAGTATCGCTCCTGTTGCAAAGTCCGATGCGTCGCACTCGACCCTGAATGGTTTGTCATAGTCTGGCATGGCAAGTACTGGGGACGTCGTGAATGCGTGTTTTAGTGCATTAAAGGCGTCTGCTGCCTTTTGGGTCCATTGCCACATGTGGTTTTTCTTGGTCAATTCAAACAGTGGCTTGGCGATCTTGGAGTAGTCTTTGATAAATCGGCGGTAGAAATTTCCAAAGCCTAAGAACTTCTGTGTTTGCTTGACCGTTTGGGGTTCCGGCCATTGAATAACTCCGTCGACCTTGACAGGGTCCATGTGGAGCTGGTTGTGAGACACAATCAGGCCCAGATATTCAACTTCGGCCTTCTCAAAGGTGCACTTTTCCGGTTTGAGAAATAGGTCGTTATCCCTAAGCCGTGCTAGGACCTGTCTGACAATTCTGCGGTGTTCTTCCAATGTTTCTGTGAAAACTAAAATGTCGTCCATATAGATGACGACTTTGCCCCCATCTATGAGGTCTTTGAACAGAGCGTTCATCATTGCCTGGAAGGTTGCCGGGGAATTGGTGAGTCCGAAGAACATGACTGTGGGTTCGAATAATCCCCGATTGCAGCGGAATGCAGCCTTGTGTTCATCACCTTCTTTGATGCGGACGTTGTTGTATCCCCATCTAAGGTCGAACTTCGAGAAGATTTTGGCGCCTTTCAGTTTGTCGACCAGTTCTCCGATCAAGGGTAGTGGGTACTCATTCCAGATTGTGCGCTTATTGAGCTCCCTGTAATCTTGGACCGGTCTCAATTTCCCGTCCTTTTTAGATATGAAGAAGAATGGGGCCGCCCAGGGTGATTTGGATTCTCGAATGTAGCCTTTTCTGAGATTTTCGTCGATGAATTTGTCTAGTTCCTTAAGTTCATGGGGGGCCATTGGATAGGCCTTTGCTGAGTGAGGTTCTACATCGGGTTTGAGATCAATCGCATGGTCCCAGGGTCGCCTGATTGGCAGTCTCTCGGAAGCCTTTTCTTCAAACATGTCGCGGAATTCCCTATATTGTGCTGGGATCATTTGATCAAGGGTGCGAGTTTTTTGTTTATTGGCAAAGGCTGCTGCAAGTTCCTGTGCATTCATAGCGGTGCGACGTATGCGGAAGACAACTGCTAAGAACCGTACGTTTCATTTTCCTTGTTCTTAACATCACTCCATTCGACATCCCCACCATGGCTCATTCGCCATGCCTCTGGTCGTGCTCCCCTTACTTTATTTATCATCATATCTACATGCATACATGGACTCCATCGCGCTGCCCTGATCCCATTTCTGTTTCCATCATGATCATGGCAGTGTTACTCCACCTATCCGTTTTACCTTTGTTTCATCGCTATCGGTGCAGCCTTGCGCAGCCCTGCACAGTTACTACCGTCTCCTTAGATACGGCTGCGGCTGCGCATCCCTCGTGTATATATACCGTAGAGCTGAGTCCTGGCGACTCAGCTTAACCACTTTGCATACTCTATAGGACTTGTCCTGTCAGTTGCCAGTGCTCCCTTGAGCCCCTCGCTGTGTGCTTCCCCTCTCTCAGTCGCTCTCAACTCTCTTAGTCGTTGTTCGCCTCCTGAGCAGGTCAGCACTCTTGTTAGTGTGTAGCCTGAGCCCTTGCCCGGTCACTATAGGACACTGGTCCTTAGCACTTGGTTAAGCTCTCCTACCGCTCACCCTACACAACCGGTCTACAGCCTTGACGACAGGCTGCCACCATTCCATTCGTCGTCACCAAGAATCTTCTGTGAAGATCTCCAGGGTCTACTCCGCACACCGGAGCCACCCTCCAACCAAATATCACCATTGCTCCCTCATTCCCCTATATCTTCCCCTCAAAGTACCAGATACCGAGTTATCAGACGAAGAAAGGACACATCGTCACTACTTAGAGCAGGAACAAGCAACCCCATACCGAATCTGTAGAACCAAGCCGTGGCCGAGGCTCTACACCTACAACGAAGAAGCAGACCTCCTTTACTACAACAAGGAATTAGCATACCACGACGAAACGGCAAACTCATAAGAGTCGTGAGGAAAGGGAAGAAAGTTAACCCCAAGATAACGCCCAGCAGAAGACTACAGGACCCTACCTAAGGAAGGAGAACAACACAGACAGATAATCCAACAAACCTGGACGTACATTCCTCTCCAATCCGACGTTCCCCAGAACGCATCATCCGTCTACCTCTACGACGATATCTGCAAAATCTACTACCGATTTGACAACGAAACCCGGACCATCCATATCCAGTACGGAACAACTAGGGACGCCTCAATCCAGGAAGAACCGGTCACCCTCACCAGACCCGTCACTCTCTACGACCCCATTCAACCTTTACCCGCACCGATCCTAGGAGCAGTGAAACCCCGGCCGATCAACTTTCGGAAGAAGAGGATACTGGAGAATCTTCCCCCGTCGAACCCACCATCTCCCTACCTCCCAGCGAGAGTTCGTCTCCCAACCACAGGTACCTGTTTCCCAAGCAATCGATCCTCAAGAGGACTGGTTCCCCTCCGACTCCCACGGAACCGGTAGCATCGGCTTCCAACCAATTTCAACAAGGAACCAGTCGCAGAATCAATCCAGCCAGAAGGATCAGACGATAAGACCCACCCAGCAGGAACCTGTCACCCCAGCCAAAGAACCCACAGCCGAAAACGAGGACAGCGACGAAGACGACGATATGGCTAAGGGTGCTGACATTAATAAACCGACGCCTTTCACGGGTGTTAGAAGCAAACTCAAAGAGTTCATCAACCAGTGTAAACTCCACTTCAGGATCAAGGCCGATCATTTCACCACCGATGAGTCTAAGATCTGGTTCGCCCTCACCTACATCCAAGGTGGAACGGCCGGACCATGGGCGGCACAGTACTATGAAAAGCTCGAAGAATCAGCCAAAGGGACCGAGGGATTCACCCTTACCTGGGCAAAGTTTGAGGAGGACCTTAAGAAGAAATTCGGAGAGCTCCATGCCGCAGAGTCAGCCCTTATGGACATCCAGCGACTTAGACAGGGCAATGGAAGCATCGACGAGTACAACACCGCTTTTAACACGTTGGCCGACCTCTCCGGCCTCAATCCGGTGGGACTCATCAGCGCGTATAGGAAGGGCCTCAACCGAGAGATATCACAGCGACTGAGCATAGCGGAGAACCCCCCCTCGACCTTGGAGGACTGGCAGGACCGTGCCTCCAAGCTCGAGATGAATATACGCGGAACCCAGATTGATCAGGGGCAAAACCGCGGAAGGGAGAAAGCCCTCTATCCTAACCAGTTGTTGGAAACACTTTCCAAAGACCCCCGCCGCCGCACAGACATAGACTCTGCCAAAATCTTGGTCGGCGCCTTCCAGCGCCGCCCCAGATTCCAAGGACCTCGCTTGTCCCCAGAAGAACGCGAACGCCGTCGTGTTAACAATCTCTGTTACAAATGTGGAGGAGCAGGACACATTGCAACGTTCTGCCGTAATCAGAACAAGCAGACACCCTCCACCAACACCACCGCTGGAGGATCCTTCAGAACTAGGAACACAGAGACCCAGCAGCAGAACCCCAGTCCACTCCATACAATGGCCAGGGCCTTACAGACGATGAGCGATGCGGAGAAAGAAGAAGCCCGTAACCTCATACAAGCTGCCCTCAGTATAGAAGAGCCTGAAGAAGAGGAGGGTTTTTAGAGCGTCCTCATGTCGCGACGTCATGGAGGACGAAAGGTTTGCAACTCGCTTCCCCAAACAAGTTTGATGTGCTTTCGATGCCAGATGATATTCCAAAGGACATTTACCTACCAAATTGGCCGGCCAATTTATATATCTCATCTCTGAAATACAATGGTTCACCATCTATTCGCATCGTCATCACCATCTTAGGGAAACACCAAAACGTCGCAGTAAAAGGACTGGTGGACAGCGGAGCCACAGGAATCCTTATCAATTGGAGGATCGTTAAACAATACGGAATTCGGACGGTCCCACTGGAAACACCAATACCCGTCAAAAACGTGGACGACTCAGAAAATGCCCTAGGACAGATCACCCATTACTGCGTATTGCGCATAAGGATCAAAGGGCCCAATGGAGCAGCTCATGAAGAGCGATCCCGGTTTTACATTACCGACCTAGGACAGGATGACATTGTCCTTGGAACGGACTGGCTCAGAGAACACAACCCCAGCATTAACTGGGAACAAGACCAGCTTGTATTAGAACGATGCCAGAACAAATGTAACCTAACCAATGGACCCGTCCAAGTAAGTAACATCGACACACTACCGCTCGCTCAACGAGAGATTTGGAAAACAATTAAGAAGATGGCCCGCCTGCTCTCTCGCCCAACCCACAGACGCAATCCCCAGCGAGCAGGAAACATACACACCCGCGCTCTCCAACATCCGACGCTCGTCTTGATCTCTTCTGTGGGAGAACCACTACGTCCTCCTCATCAGAATCCTCCCACAACTCATCAATCTCCTCATCATCCTCTAAGTCCTCCAAATCACTCAAGTGTCCTAAATCCTCCGAACCCACTGTTGCCCCAGCACGAGACTCCACGAGCAAGTCAGTGTGGGAGTACCACTGATGCCAGATGGATTGCCCATATGACCGAAAAGGATAGGGATCGTCCCCATCAGCCACGAGGCGACTCAAATCTACCCCCTGAAAGAAGGGAGGCACGGTGGAGGCCACTTTACACCGGACCCCATCCCGAACCCCCAGTCGCCAGCCGTGAATCCAGTCGCAATAGCGAGCCCATAGGACCTCGTCCGTGGCAATCCAATCATCCCTTGTCGCTTCCAAACGAAGGGATGCAGCTAAAGCAGTCATTAGGCAAGAAGTCGCTGAAGACATGTAACTCTTACCAAGAAAAAGGTCACACTCGCGGGGACCCGCAATATCAGAAAAAGGTATCGGAAGCGTCGACCTGCGGCGAGCATTGTGACTCAAAACAACCGGCGACACCACAAGACGGCGAGGGGATAAACGAAGAGGACGAGAAAAAGGAGTATAGCTGGGGAAGCTACCAAACTCCCAACCAGGGAAAAGAGGAGGGGAGGGACGAAGTACCGCAGCAACATGAATATAACGGAGAAGATCTGCAGCAGGCGCAGGTTGGGAACTCGCAGAGGATTGCATGGGTCACTACAGCAGCAAGGACTCAACGACATGGCCGTCTTATACCAGCCAGAAAAATCCGACGAACACGGATTCGTAACGCTGCACGGACGCCACCATCTTTGAAACCCTGTTTCACGGAAAATTTCGATGAACCTGCAGTGCAAATACCGAAAGAATGGATCGCCGAAGCACTCGGGGTTACGACGACAGATGAAGACTATGATCAGATTCTTGATCCACAAATCCCCGATGATGTTGTCTTCCGCATACGTCGCACAGCCATGAATGCACAGGAACTTGCGGCAGCTTTTGCCAACAAACAAAATCAAAAAACTCGCACCCTCGATCAATATCCAGCACAAAACAGGGAGTTCCCTGACAGTGTTTGAAGAAAAGGCCTCCGAAAGAACTACCATTTAGGCGACCCTGGACCATGCAGATTGATCTTAAACCTGATTGGAACCCCACTCTGCAAAAGCCTATCCAATGGCCCCCCATGAACTTAAGGAACTAGACAAATTCATCGACGAAAATCTCAGAAAAGGCTACATTCGAGAATCCAAATCACCCTGGGGCCAGCCCATTCTTTCTTCATATCTAAAAGATGGCAAAGATTGAGACCGTCCAAGATTACAGGGAGCTCAAATAAGCGCACAATCCGGAATGAGTACCCACTACCCTTGATCGGAGAACTGGTCGACAAACTGAAGGGGGCAAAATCTTCTCGAAGTTCGACCTTAGATGGGATACAATAACATCCGCATCAAAGAAGGTTGACGAACATAAGGCGCATTCCGCTGTAAATCGGGGATTATTCGAACCCACAAGTCATGTTCTTCGGACTCACCAATTCCCCGGCAACCTTCCAGGCAATGATGAATGCTCTGTTCAAAGACCTCATAGATGGGGGCAAAGTCGTCATCTATATGGACGACATTTTATTTTCACAGAAACATTGGAGGAACACCGCAGGAATTGTTAGACAAGTCCTAACACGACTTAGAGATAATGACCTATTCTCAAACCGGAAAAGTGCACCTTCGAGAAGGCCGAAGTCGAATATCTGGCCTGACTGTGTCTCACAACCAGCTCCACATGGACCCTGTTAAAGTCGACGGAGTTATTCAGTGCC